>JAXFYN010000494.1:0-204022 GCA_036172215.1 Camellia granthamiana
TTCGAGTGTTCGAACCCTAATGCGTGAGAAATGGTAAGGAAACGTTGTATTTACATATCTGCCACTGTGCAGCAGAATCCGTATCGGTGTTCGAGTGTTCGACCCCTAGTACATGAGAAATGGTAAGGAAACGTTGTATTTACAAATCTGCAACTATGCAGGAGAATCCGTATAGGTGTTCGAGTGTTCGAACCCAAATGCGTGAGAAATGGTAAGTAAATGTCGTATTTACATATCTGCCACTGTGTAGGAGAATCCGTATAGGTGTTCGAGCGTTCGAACCCTAATGCGTGAGAAATTGTAAGGAAACGTTGTATTTACATATCTGCCACTGTGCAGGAGAATCCGTGTAGGTGTTCGAGTGTTCGAACCCTACTGCGTGAGAAATGGCAAATAAATGCCGTATTTACATATCTGCCACTGTGCAGCAGAATCCGTATAGGTGTTCGAGTGTTCGAACCCTAATGCGTGAGAAATGGCAAATAAATGCCGTATTTACATATCTGCCACTGTGCAGGAGAATCCGTATAGGTGTTCGAGTGTTCGGACCCTAATGCGTGAGAAATGGTAAGGAAATGTTGTATTTACATATCTGCCACTGTGCAGGAGAATCCGTATAGGTGTTCGAGTGTTCGAACCCTACTGCGTGAGAAATGGCAAATAAATGCCGTATTTACATATCTGCCACTGTGCAGGAGAATCCGTATAGGTGTTCGAGTGTTCGAACCCTAATGCGTAAGAAATGGTAAGGAAACGTTGTATTTACATATCTGCAACTGTGCAGGAGAATCCGTATAGGTGTTCGAGTGTTCGAACCCTAATGCGTGAGAAATGCTAAGGAAACGTTGTATTTACATATCTGCCACTGTGCAGAAGAATCCGTATAGGTCTTCGAGTGTTCGAACCCTAATGCGCGAGAAATGGTTTGGAAACGTTCTATTTACATATCTGCCACTGTGCAAGAGAATCCGTATAGTTGTTCGAGTGTTCGAACCCTATTGCGTGAGAAATTGTAAGGAAACGTTGTATTTACATATCTGCCACTGTGCAGCAGAATCCGTATCGGTGTTCGAGTGTTCGACCCCTAGTACATGAGAAATGGTAAGGAAACGTTGTATTTACAAATCTGCAACTATGCAGGAGAATCCGTATAGGTGTTCGAGTGTTCGAACCCAAATGCGTGAGAAATGGTAAGTAAATGTCGTATTTACATATCTGCCACTGTGTAGGAGAATCCGTATAGGTGTTCGAGTGTTCGAACCCTAATGTGTGAGAAATTGTAAGGAAACGTTGTATTTACATATCTGCCACTGTGCAGGAGAATCCGTATAGGTGTTCGAGTGTTCGAACCCTAATGTGTGAGAAATGCTAGGTAAATGTCGTATTTACATATCTGCCACTGTGCAGGAGAATCCGTATAGGTGTTCGAGTGTTCGAACCCTAAAGCGTGAGAAATGGTAAGGAAACGTTGTATTTACATATCTGCAACTGTGCAGGAGAATCCGCATAGCTGTTCGAGTGTTCGAACCCTAATGCGTGAGAAATGATAAGGAAACGTTGTATTTACATATCTGCCACTGTGCAGGAGAATCTGTATAGGTGTTCGAGTGTTCGAACCCTAATGCGCGAGAAATGGTTTGGAAACGTTGTATTTACATATCTGCCACTGTGCAGCAGAATCCGTATCGGTGTTCGAGTGTTCGACCCCTAGTACATGAGAAATGGTAAGGAAACGTTGTATTTACAAATCTGCAACTATGCAGGAGAATCCGTATAGGTGTTCGAGTGTTCGAACCCAAATGCGTGAGAAATGGTAAGTAAATGTCGTATTTACATATCTGCCACTGTGTAGGAGAATCCGTATAGGTGTTCGAGCGTTCGAACCCTAATGCGTGAGAAATTGTAAGGAAACGTTGTATTTACATATCTGCCACTGTGCAGGAGAATCCGTGTAGGTGTTCGAGTGTTCGAACCCTACTGCGTGAGAAATGGCAAATAAATGCCGTATTTACATATCTGCCACTGTGCAGCAGAATCCGTATAGGTGTTCGAGTGTTCGAACCCTAATGCGTGAGAAATGGCAAATAAATGCCGTATTTACATATCTGCCACTGTGCAGGAGAATCCGTATAGGTGTTCGAGTGTTCGGACCCTAATGCGTGAGAAATGGTAAGGAAATGTTGTATTTACATATCTGCCACTGTGCAGGCGAATCCGTATAGGTGTTCGAGTGTTCGAACCCTACTGCGTGAGAAATGGCAAATAAATGCCGTATTTACATATCTGCCACTGTGCAGCAGAATCCGTATAGGTGTTCGAGTGTTCGAACCCTAATGCGTGAGAAATGGCAAATAAATGCCGTATTTACATATCTGCCACTGTGCAGGAGAATCCGTATAGGTGTTCGAGTGTTCGAACCCTAAAGCGTGAGAAATGGTAAGGAAACGTTGTATTTACATATCTGCAACTGTGCAGGAGAATCCGCATAGCTGTTCGAGTGTTCGAACCCTAATGCGTGAGAAATGATAAGGAAACGTTGTATTTACATATCTGCCACTGTGCAGCAGAATCCGTATAGGTGTTCGAGTGTTCGAACCCTAATGCGTGAGAAATGGCAAATAAATGCCGTATTTACATATCTGCCACTGTGCAGGAGAATCCGTATAGGTGTTCGAGTGTTCGAACCCTAAAGCGTGAGAAATGGTAAGGAAACGTTGTATTTACATATCTGCAACTGTGCAGGAGAATCCGCATAGCTGTTCGAATGTTCGAACCCTAATGCGTGAGAAATTTTAAGGAAACGTTGTATTTACATATCTGCCACTGTGCAGGAGAATCCGTATAGGTGTTCGAGTGTTCGAACCCTAATGCGTGAGAAATTTTAAGGAAACGTTGTATTTACATATCTGCCACTGTGCAGGAGAATCCGTATAGGTGTTCGAGTGTTCGAACCCTAATGCATGAGAAATGGTAAGGAAAACGTTGTATTTACATATCTGCCACTGTGCAGGAGAATCCGTATAGGTGTTCGAGTGTTCGAACCCTACTGCGTGAGAAATGGCAAATAAATGCCGTATTTACATATCTGCCACTGTGCAGCAGAATCCGTATAGGTGTTCGAGTGTTCGAACCCTAATGCGTGAGAAATGGCAAATAAATGCCGTATTTACATATCTGCCACTGTGCAGGAGAATCCGTATAGGTGTTCGAGTGTTCGAACCCTAATGCGTGAGAAATGGTAAGGAAACGTTGTATTTACATATCTGCCACTGTGCAGCAGAATCCGTATCGGTGTTCGAGTGTTCGACCCCTAGTACATGAGAAATGGTAAGGAAACGTTGTATTTACAAATCTGCAACTATGCAGGAGAATCCGTATAGGTGTTCGAGTGTTCGAACCCAAATGCGTGAGAAATGGTAAGTAAATGTCGTATTTACATATCTGCCACTGTGTAGGAGAATCCGTATAGGTGTTCGAGCGTTCGAACCCTAATGCGTGAGAAATTGTAAGGAAACGTTGTATTTACATATCTGCCACTGTGCAGGAGAATCCGTGTAGGTGTTCGAGTGTTCGAACCCTACTGCGTGAGAAATGGCAAATAAATGCCGTATTTACATATCTGCCACTGTGCAGCAGAATCCGTATAGGTGTTCGAGTGTTCGAACCCTAATGCGTGAGAAATGGCAAATAAATGCCGTATTTACATATCTGCCACTGTGCAGGAGAATCCGTATAGGTGTTCGAGTGTTCGGACCCTAATGCGTGAGAAATGGTAAGGAAATGTTGTATTTACATATCTGCCACTGTGCAGGAGAATCCGTATAGGTGTTCGAGTGTTCGAACCCTACTGCGTGAGAAATGGCAAATAAATGCCGTATTTACATATCTGCCACTGTGCAGGAGAATCCGTATAGGTGTTCGAGTGTTCGAACCCTAATGCGTAAGAAATGGTAAGGAAACGTTGTATTTACATATCTGCAACTGTGCAGGAGAATCCGTATAGGTGTTCGAGTGTTCGAACCCTAATGCGTGAGAAATGCTAAGGAAACGTTGTATTTACATATCTGCCACTGTGCAGAAGAATCCGTATAGGTCTTCGAGTGTTCGAACCCTAATGCGCGAGAAATGGTTTGGAAACGTTCTATTTACATATCTGCCACTGTGCAAGAGAATCCGTATAGTTGTTCGAGTGTTCGAACCCTATTGCGTGAGAAATTGTAAGGAAACGTTGTATTTACATATCTGCCACTGTGCAGCAGAATCCGTATCGGTGTTCGAGTGTTCGACCCCTAGTACATGAGAAATGGTAAGGAAACGTTGTATTTACAAATCTGCAACTATGCAGGAGAATCCGTATAGGTGTTCGAGTGTTCGAACCCAAATGCGTGAGAAATGGTAAGTAAATGTCGTATTTACATATCTGCCACTGTGTAGGAGAATCCGTATAGGTGTTCGAGTGTTCGAACCCTAATGCGTGAGAAATTGTAAGGAAACGTTGTATTTACATATCTGCCACTGTGCAGGAGAATCCGTATAGGTGTTCGAGTGTTCGAACCCTAATGTGTGAGAAATGCTAGGTAAATGTCGTATTTACATATCTGCCACTGTACAGGAGAATCCGTATAGGTGTTCGATTGTTCGAACCCTAATGCGTGAGAAATGGTAAGGAAACGTTGTATTTACATATCTGCCACTGTGCAGGAGAATTCGTACAGGGGTTCGAGTGTTCGAACCCTAATGCGTGAGAAATTGTAAGGAAACGTTGTATTTACATATCTGCCACTGTGCAGGAGAATCCGTGTAGGTGTTCGAGTGTTCGAACCCTAATGCGTCAGAAATGGCAAATAAATGCCGTATTTACATATCTGCCACTGTGCAGGAGAATCCGTATAGGTGTTCGAGTGTTCGAACCCTAATGCGTGAGAAATGGTAAGGAAACGTTGTATTTACATATCTCCAACTGTGTAGGAGAATCCGTATAGCTGTTCGAGTGTTCGAACCCTAATGCGTGAGAAATGCTAAGGAAACGTTGTATTTACATATCTGCCACTGTGCAGGAGAAACCTTATAGGTGTTCGAGTGTTCGAACCCTAATGCGCGAGAAATGTTTTGGAAACGTTGTATTTACATATCTGCCACTGTGCAAGAGAATCCGTATGGTTGTTCGAGTGTTCGAACCCTAATGCGTGAGAAATTGTAAGGAAACGTTGTATTTACACATCTGCCACTGTGCAGGAGAATCCGTGTAGGTGTTCGAGTGTTCGAACCCTAATGCGTGAGAAATGGTAAGGAAAACGTTGTATTTACATATCTGCCACTGTGCAGGAGAATCCGTATAGGTGTTCGTGTGTTCGAACCCTACTGCGTGAGAAATGGCAAATAAATGCCGTATTTACATATCTGCCACAGTGCAGCAGAATCCGTATAGGTGTTCGAGTGTTCGAACCCTAATGCGTGAGAAATGGCAAATAAATGCCGTATTTACATATCTGCCACTGTGCAGGAGAATCCGTATAGGTGTTCGAGTGTTCGAACCCTAATGCGTGAGAAATGGTAAGGAAACGTTGTATTTACATATCTGCAACTGTGCAGGAGAATCCGTATAGGTGTTCGAGTGTTCGAACCCTAATGCGTGAGAAATGCTAAGGAAACGTTGTATTTACATATCTGCCACTGTGCAGAAGAATCCGTATAGGTGTTCGAGTGTTCGAACCCTAATGCGCGAGAAATGGTTTGGAAACGTTGTATTTACATATCTGCCACTGTGCAAGAGAATCCGTATAGTTGTTCGAGTGTTCGAACCCTATTGCGTGAGAAATTGTAAGGAAACGTTGTATTTACATATCTGCCACTGTGCAGCAGAATCCGTATCGGTGTTCGAGTGTTCGACCCCTAGTACATGAGAAATGGTAAGGAAACGTTGTATTTACAAATCTGCAACTAGGTAGGAGAATCCGTATAGGTGTTCGAGTGTTCGAACCCAAATGCGTGAGAAATGGTAAGTAAATGTCGTATTTACATATCTGCCACTGTGTAGGAGAATCCGTATAGGTGTTCGAGCGTTCGAACCCTAATGCGTGAGAAATTGTAAGGAAACGTTGTATTTACATATCTGCCACTGTGCAGGAGAATCCGTGTAGGTGTTCGAGTGTTCGAACCCTACTGCGTGAGAAATGGCAAATAAATGCCGTATTTACATATCTGCCACTGTGCAGCAGAATCCGTATAGGTGTTCGAGTGTTCGAACCCTAATGCGTGAGAAATGGCAAATAAATGCCGTATTTACATATCTGCCACTGTGCAGGAGAATCCGTATAGGTGTTCGAGTGTTCGAACCCTAATGCGTGAGAAATGGTAAGGAAACGTTGTATTTACATATCTGCAATTGTGCAGGAGAATCCGTATAGGTGTTCGAGTGTTCGAACCCTAATGCGTGAGAAATGCTAAGGAAACGTTGTATTTACATATCTGCCACTGTGCAGAAGAATCCGTATAGGTGTTCGAGTGTTCGAACCCTAATGCACGAGAAATGGTTTGGAAACGTTCTATTTACATATCTGCCACTGTGCAAGAGAATCCGTATAGTTGTTCGAGTGTTCGAACCCTATTGCGTGAGAAATTGTAAGGAAACGTTGTATTTACATATCTGCCACTGTGCAGCAGAATCCGTATCGGTGTTCGAGTGTTCGACCCCTAGTACATGAGAAATGGTAAGAAAACGTTGTATTTACAAATCTGCAACTATGCAGGAGAATCCGTATAGGTGTTCGAGTGTTCGAACCCAAATGCGTGAGAAATGGTAAGTAAATGTCGTATTTACATATCTGCCACTGTGTAGGAGAATCCGTATAGGTGTTCGAGTGTTCGAACCCTAATGCGTGAGAAATTGTAAGGAAACGTTGTATTTACATATCTGCCACTGTGCAGGAGAATCCGTATAGGTGTTCGAGTGTTCGAACCCTAATGTGTGAGAAATGCTAGGTAAATGTCGTATTTACATATCTGCCACTGTGCAGGAGAATCCGTATAGGTGTTCGATTGTTCGAACCCTAATGCGTGAGAAATGGTAAGGAAACGTTGTATTTACATATCTGCCACTGTGCAGGAGAATTCGTACAGGTGTTCGAGTGTTAGAACCCTAATGCGTGAGAAATTGTAAGGAAACGTTGTATTTACATATCTGCCACTGTGCAGGAGAATCCGTGTAGGTGTTCGAGTGTTCGAACCCTAATGCGTCAGAAATGGCAAATAAATGCCGTATTTACATATCTGCCACTGTGCAGGAGAATCCGTATAGGTGTTCGAGTGTTCGAACCCTAATGCGTGAGAAATGGTAAGGAAACGTTGTATTTACATATCTCCAACTGTGTAGGAGAATCCGTATAGCTGTTCGAGTGTTCGAACCCTAATGCGTGAGAAATGCTAAGGAAACGTTGTATTTACATATCTGCCACTGTGCAGGAGAAACCTTATAGGTGTTCGAGTGTTCGAACCCTAATGCGCGAGAAATGTTTTGGAAACGTTGTATTTACATATCTGCCACTGTGCAAGAGAATCCGTATAGTTGTTCGAGTGTTCGAACCCTAATGCGTGAGAAATTGTAAGGAAACGTTGTATTTACATATCTGCCACTGTACAGGAGAATCCGTGTAGGTGTTCGAGTGTTCGAACCCTAATGCGTGAGAAATGGTAAGGAAACGTTGTATTTACATATCTGCAACTGTGCAGGAGAATCCGTATAGGTGTTCGAGTGTTCGAACCCTAATGCGTGAGAAATGCTAAGGAAACGTTGTATTTACATATCTGCCACTGTGCAGAAGAATCCGTATAGGTGTTCGAGTGTTCGAACCCTAATGCGCGAGAAATGGTTTGGAAACGTTGTATTTACATATCTGCCACTGTGCAAGAGAATCCGTATAGTTGTTCGAGTGTTCGAACCCTATTGCGTGAGAAATTGTAAGGAAACGTTGTATTTACATATCTGCCACTGTGCAGCAGAATCCGTATCGGTGTTCGAGTGTTCGACCCCTAGTACATGAGAAATGGTAAGGAAACGTTGTATTTACAAATCTGCAACTAGGCAGGAGAATCCGTATAGGTGTTCGAGTGTTCGAACCCAAATGCGTGAGAAATGGTAAGTAAATGTCGTATTTACATATCTGCCACTGTGTAGGAGAATCCGTATAGGTGTTCGAGCGTTCGAACCCTAATGCGTGAGAAATTGTAAGGAAACGTTGTATTTACATATCTGCCACTGTGCAGGAGAATCCGTGTAGGTGTTCGAGTGTTCGAACCCTACTGCGTGAGAAATGGCAAATAAATGCCGTATTTACATATCTGCCACTGTGCAGCAGAATCCGTATAGGTGTTCGAGTGTTCGAACCCTAATGCGTGAGAAATGGCAAATAAATGCCGTATTTACATATCTGCCACTGTGCAGGAGAATCCGTATAGGTGTTCGAGTGTTCGAACCCTAATGCGTGAGAAATGGTAAGGAAACGTTGTATTTACATATCTGCAATTGTGCAGGAGAATCCGTATAGGTGTTCGAGTGTTCGAACCCTAATGCGTGAGAAATGCTAAGGAAACGTTGTATTTACATATCTGCCACTGTGCAGAAGAATCCGTATAGGTGTTCGAGTGTTCGAACCCTAATGCACGAGAAATGGTTTGGAAACGTTCTATTTACATATCTGCCACTGTGCAAGAGAATCCGTATAGTTGTTCGAGTGTTCGAACCCTATTGCGTGAGAAATTGTAAGGAAACGTTGTATTTACATATCTGCCACTGTGCAGCAGAATCCGTATCGGTGTTCGAGTGTTCGACCCCTAGTACATGAGAAATGGTAAGGAAACGTTGTATTTACAAATCTGCAACTATGCAGGAGAATCCGTATAGGTGTTCGAGTGTTCGAACCCAAATGCGTGAGAAATGGTAAGTAAATGTCGTATTTACATATCTGCCACTGTGTAGGAGAATCCGTATAGGTGTTCGAGTGTTCGAACCCTAATGCGTGAGAAATTGTAAGGAAACGTTGTATTTACATATCTGCCACTGTGCAGGAGAATCCGTATAGGTGTTCGAGTGTTCGAACCCTAATGTGTGAGAAATGCTAGGTAAATGTCGTATTTACATATCTGCCACTGTGCAGGAGAATCCGTATAGGTGTTCGATTGTTCGAACCCTAATGCGTGAGAAATGGTAAGGAAACGTTGTATTTACATATCTGCCACTGTGCAGGAGAATCCGTATAGGTGTTTGAGTGTTCGAACCCTACTGCGTGAGAAATGGCAAATAAATGCCGTATTTACATATCTGCCACTGTGCAGGAGAATCCGTGTAGGTGTTCGAGTGTTCGAACCCTAATGCGTCAGAAATGGCAAATAAATGCCGTATTTACATATCTGCCACTGTGCAGGAGAATCCGTATAGGTGTTCGAGTGTTCGAACCCTAATGCGTGAGAAATGGTAAGGAAACGTTGTATTTACATATCTCCAACTGTGTAGGAGAATCCGTATAGCTGTTCGAGTGTTCGAACCCTAATGCGTGAGAAATGCTAAGGAAACGTTGTATTTACATATCTGCCACTGTGCAGGAGAAACCTTATAGGTGTTCGAGTGTTCGAACCCTAATGCGCGAGAAATGTTTTGGAAACGTTGTATTTACATATCTGCCACTGTGCAAGAGAATCCGTATAGTTGTTCGAGTGTTCGAACCCTAATGCGTGAGAAATTGTAAGGAAACGTTGTATTTACATATCTGCCACTGTACAGGAGAATCCGTGTAGGTGTTCGAGTGTTCGAACCCTAATGCGTGAGAAATGGTAAGGAAAACGTTGTATTTACATATCTGCCACTGTGCAGGAGAATCCGTATAGGTGTTCGTGTGTTCGAACCCTACTGCGTGAGAAATGGCAAATAAATGCCGTATTTACATATCTGCCACAGTGCAGCAGAATCCGTATAGGTGTTCGAGTGTTCGAACCCTAATGCGTGAGAAATGGCAAATAAATGCCGTATTTACATATCTGCCACTGTGCAGGAGAATCCGTATAGGTGTTCGAGTGTTCGAACCCTAATGCGTGAGAAATGCTAAGGAAACGTTGTATTTACATATCTGCCACTGTGCAGAAGAATCCGTATAGGTGTTCGAGTGTTCGAACCCTAATGCGCGAGAAATGGTTTGGAAACGTTGTATTTACATATCTGCCACTGTGCTAGAGAATCCGTATAGTTGTTCGAGTGTTCGAAGCCTAATGCGTGAGAAATTGTAAGGAAACGTTGTATTTACATATCTGCCACTGTGCAGGAGAACCCGTCTAGGTGTTCGAGTGTTCGAACGCTAATGCGTGAGAAATGGTAAGGAAACGTTGTATTTACATATCTGCCACTGTGCAGGAGAATCCATATAGGTGTTCGAGTGTTCGAACCCTACTGCGTGAGAAATGGCAAATAAATGCCGTATTTACATATCTGCCACTGTGCAGCAGAATCCGTATAGGTGTTCGAGTGTTCGAACCCTAATACGTGAGAAATGGCAAGGAAACGTTGTATTTACAAATCTGCAACTATGCAGGAGAATCCGTATAGGTGTTCGAGTGTTCGAACCCTAATGCGTCAGAAATGGTAAGTAAATGTCGTATTTACATATCTGCCACTGTGCAGGAGAATCCGTATAGGTGTTCGAGTGTTCGAACCCTACTGCGTGAGAAATGGCAAATAAATGCCGTATTTACATATCTGCCACTGTGCAGGAGAATCCGTATAGGTGTTCGAGTGTTCGAACCCTACTGCGTGAGAAATGGCAAATAAATGCCGTATTTACATATCTGCCACTGTGCAGGAGAATCCGTATAGGTGTTCGAGTGTTCGAACCCTAATGCGTGAGAAATGGTAAGGAAACGTTGTATTTACATATCTGCAACTGTGCAGGAGAATCCGTATAGGTGTTCGTGTGTTCGAACCCTAATGCGTGAGAAATGCTAAGGAGACGTTGTATTTACATATCTGCCACTGTGCAGAAGAATCTGTATAGGTGTTCGAGTGTTCGATCGAGTGTTCGAACCCTAATGCGCGAGAAATGGTTTGGAAACGTTGTATTTACATATCTGCCACTGTGCAAGAGAATCCGTATAGTTGTTCGAGTGTTCGAACCCTATTGCGTGAGAAATTGTAAGGAAACGTTGTATTTACATATCTGCCACTGTGCAGCAGAATCCGTATCGGTGTTCGAGTGTTCGACGCCTAGTACATGAGAAATGGTAAGGAAACGTTGTATTTACAAATCTGCAACTATGCAGGAGAATCCGTATAGGTGTTCGAGTGTTCGAACCCAAATGCGTGAGAAATGGTAAGTAATGTCGTATTTACATATCTGCCACTGTGTAGGAGAATCCGTATAGGTGTTCGAGCGTTCGAACCCTAATGCGTGAGAAATTGTAAGGAAACGTTGTATTTACATATCTGCCACTGTGCAGGAGAATCCGTGTAGGTGTTCGAGTGTTCGAACCCTACTGCGTGAGAAATGGCAAATAAATGCCGTATTTACATATCTGCCACTGTGCAGCAGAATCCGTATAGGTGTTCGAGTGTTCGAACCCTAATGCGTGAGAAATGGCAAATAAATGCCGTATTTACATATCTGCCACTGTGCAGGAGAATCCGTATAGGTGTTCGAGTGTTCGAACCCTAATGCGTGAGAAATGGTAAGGAAACGTTGTATTTACATATCTGCCACTGTGCAGGAGAATCCGTATAGGTGTTTGAGTGTTCGAACCCTACTGCGTGAGAAATGGCAAATAAATGCCGTATTTACATATCTGCCACTGTGCAGCAGAATCCGTATAGGTGTTCGAGTGTTCGAACCCTCATGCGTGAGAAATGGCAAATAAATGCCGTATTTACATATCTGCCACTGTGCAGGAGAATCCGTATAGGTGTTCGAGTGTTCGAACCCTAATGCGTGAGAAATGGTAAGGAAACGTTGTATTTACATATCTGCAATTGTGCAGGAGAATCCGTATAGGTGTTCGAGTGTTCGAACCCTAATGCGTGAGAAATGCTAAGGAAACGTTGTATTTACATATCTGCCACTGTGCAGAAGAATCCGTATAGGTGTTCGAGTGTTCGAACCCTAATGCACGAGAAATGGTTTGGAAACGTTCTATTTACATATCTGCCACTGTGCAAGAGAATCCGTATAGTTGTTCGAGTGTTCGAACCCTATTGCGTGAGAAATTGTAAGGAAACGTTGTATTTACATATCTGCCACTGTGCAGCAGAATCCGTATCGGTGTTCGAGTGTTCGACCCCTAGTACATGAGAAATGGTAAGGAAACGTTGTATTTACAAATCTGCAACTATGCAGGAGAATCCGTATAGGTGTTCGAGTGTTCGAACCCAAATGCGTGAGAAATGGTAAGTAAATGTCGTATTTACATATCTGCCACTGTGTAGGAGAATCCGTATAGGTGTTCGAGTGTTCGAACCCTAATGCGTGAGAAATTGTAAGGAAACGTTGTATTTACATATCTGCCACTGTGCAGGAGAATCCGTATAGGTGTTCGAGTGTTCGAACCCTAATGTGTGAGAAATGCTAGGTAAATGTCGTATTTACATATCTGCCACTGTGCAGGAGAATCCGTATAGGTGTTCGATTGTTCGAACCCTAATGCTTGAGAAATGGTAAGGAAACGTTGTATTTACATATCTGCCACTGTGCAGGAGAATTCGTACAGGTGTTCGAGTGTTAGAACCCTAATGCGTGAGAAATTGTAAGGAAACGTTGTATTTACATATCTGCCACTGTGCAGGAGAATCCGTGTAGTTGTTCGAGTGTTCGAACCCTAATGCGTCAGAAATGGCAAATAAATGCCGTATTTACATATCTGCCACTGTGCAGGAGAATCCGTATAGGTGTTCGAGTGTTCGAACCCTAATGCGTGAGAAATGGTAAGGAAACGTTGTATTTACATATCTCCAACTGTGTAGGAGAATCCGTATAGCTGTTCGAGTGTTCGAACCCTAATGCGTGAGAAATGCTAAGGAAACGTTGTATTTACATATCTGCCACTGTGCAGGAGAAACCTTATAGGTGTTCGAGTGTTCGAACCCTAATGCGCGAGAAATGTTTTGGAAACGTTGTATTTACATATCTGCCACTGTGCAAGAGAATCCGTATAGTTGTTCGAGTGTTCGAACCCTAATGCGTGAGAAATTGTAAGGAAACGTTGTATTTACATATCTGCCACTGTGCAGGAGAACCCGTCTAGGTGTTCGAGTGTTCGAACGCTAATGCGTGAGAAATGGTAAGGAAACGTTGTATTTACATATCTGCCACTGTGCAGGAGAATCCATATAGGTGTTCGAGTGTTCGAACCCTACTGCGTGAGAAATGGCAAATAAATGCCGTATTTACATATCTGCCACTGTGCAGCAGAATCCGTATAGGTGTTCGAGTGTTCGAACCCTAATACGTGAGAAATGGCAAGGAAACGTTGTATTTACAAATCTGCAACTATGCAGGAGAATCCGTATAGGTGTTCGAGTGTTCGAACCCTAATGCGTCAGAAATGGTAAGTAAATGTCGTATTTACATATCTGCCACTGTGCAGGAGAATCCGTATAGGTGTTCGAGTGTTCGAACCCTACTGCGTGAGAAATGGCAAATAAATGCCGTATTTACATATCTGCCACTGTGCAGGAGAATCCGTATAGGTGTTCGAGTGTTCGAACCCTACTGCGTGAGAAATGGCAAATAAATGCCGTATTTACATATCTGCCACTGTGCAGGAGAATCCGTATAGGTGTTCGAGTGTTCGAACCCTAATGCGTGAGAAATGGTAAGGAAACGTTGTATTTACATATCTGCAACTGTGCAGGAGAATCCGTATAGGTGTTCGTGTGTTCGAACCCTAATGCGTGAGAAATGCTAAGGAAACGTTGTATTTACATATCTGCCACTGTGCAGAAGAATCTGTATAGGTGTTCGAGTGTTCGATCGAGTGTTCGAACCCTAATGCGCGAGAAATGGTTTGGAAACGTTGTATTTACATATCTGCCACTGTGCAAGAGAATCCGTATAGTTGTTCGAGTGTTCGAACCCTATTGCGTGAGAAATTGTAAGGAAACGTTGTATTTACATATCTGCCACTGTGCAGCAGAATCCGTATCGGTGTTCGAGTGTTCGACCCCTAGTACATGAGAAATGGTAAGGAAACGTTGTATTTACAAATCTGCAACTATGCAGGAGAATCCGTATAGGTGTTCGAGTGTTCGAACCCAAATGCGTGAGAAATGGTAAGTAATGTCGTATTTACATATCTGCCACTGTGTAGGAGAATCCGTATAGGTGTTCGAGCGTTCGAACCCTAATGCGTGAGAAATTGTAAGGAAACGTTGTATTTACATATCTGCCACTGTGCAGGAGAATCCGTGTAGGTGTTCGAGTGTTCGAACCCTACTGCGTGAGAAATGGCAAATAAATGCCGTATTTACATATCTGCCACTGTGCAGCAGAATCCGTATAGGTGTTCGAGTGTTCGAACCCTAATGCGTGAGAAATGGCAAATAAATGCCGTATTTACATATCTGCCACTGTGCAGGAGAATCCGTATAGGTGTTCGAGTGTTCGAACCCTAATGCGTGAGAAATGGTAAGGAAACGTTGTATTTACATATCTGCCACTGTGCAGGAGAATCCGTATAGGTGTTTGAGTGTTCGAACCCTACTGCGTGAGAAATGGCAAATAAATGCCGTATTTACATATCTGCCACTGTGCAGCAGAATCCGTATAGGTGTTCGAGTGTTCGAACCCTCATGCGTGAGAAATGGCAAATAAATGCCGTATTTACATATCTGCCACTGTGCAGGAGAATCCGTATAGGTGTTCGAGTGTTCGAACCCTAATCCGTGAGAAATGGTAAGGAAACGTTGTATTTACATATCTGCAATTGTGCAGGAGAATCCGTATAGGTGTTCGAGTGTTCGAACCCTAATGCGTGAGAAATGCTAAGGAAACGTTGTATTTACATATCTGCCACTGTGCAGAAGAATCCGTATAGGTGTTCGAGTGTTCGAACCCTAATGCACGAGAAATGGTTTGGAAACGTTCTATTTACATATCTGCCACTGTGCAAGAGAATCCGTATAGTTGTTCGAGTGTTCGAACCCTATTGCGTGAGAAATTGTAAGGAAACGTTGTATTTACATATCTGCCACTGTGCAGCAGAATCCGTATCGGTGTTCGAGTGTTCGACCCCTAGTACATGAGAAATGGTAAGGAAACGTTGTATTTACAAATCTGCAACTATGCAGGAGAATCCGTATAGGTGTTCGAGTGTTCGAACCCAAATGCGTGAGAAATGGTAAGTAAATGTCGTATTTACATATCTGCCACTGTGTAGGAGAATCCGTATAGGTGTTCGAGTGTTCGAACCCTAATGCGTGAGAAATTGTAAGGAAACGTTGTATTTACATATCTGCCACTGTGCAGGAGAATCCGTATAGGTGTTCGAGTGTTCGAACCCTAATGTGTGAGAAATGCTAGGTAAATGTCGTATTTACATATCTGCCACTGTGCAGGAGAATCCGTATAGGTGTTCGATTGTTCGAACCCTAATGCTTGAGAAATGGTAAGGAAACGTTGTATTTACATATCTGCCACTGTGCAGGAGAATTCGTACAGGTGTTCGAGTGTTAGAACCCTAATGCGTGAGAAATTGTAAGGAAACGTTGTATTTACATATCTGCCACTGTGCAGGAGAATCCGTGTAGGTGTTCGAGTGTTCGAACCCTAATGCGTCAGAAATGGCAAATAAATGCCGTATTTACATATCTGCCACTGTGCAGGAGAATCCGTATAGGTGTTCGAGTGTTCGAACCCTAATGCGTGAGAAATGGTAAGGAAACGTTGTATTTACATATCTCCAACTGTGTAGGAGAATCCGTATAGCTGTTCGAGTGTTCGAACCCTAATGCGTGAGAAATGCTAAGGAAACGTTGTATTTACATATCTGCCACTGTGCAGGAGAAACCTTATAGGTGTTCGAGTGTTCGAACCCTAATGCGCGAGAAATGTTTTGGAAACGTTGTATTTACATATCTGCCACTGTGCAAGAGAATCCGTATAGTTGTTCGAGTGTTCGAACCCTAATGCGTGAGAAATTGTAAGGAAACGTTGTATTTACATATCTGCCACTGTACAGGAGAATCCGTGTAGGTGTTCGAGTGTTCGAACCCTAATGCGTGAGAAATGGTAAGGAAAACGTTGTATTTACATATCTGCCACTGTGCAGGAGAATCCGTATAGGTGTTCGTGTGTTCGAACCCTACTGCGTGAGAAATGGCAAATAAATGCCGTATTTACATATCTGCCACAGTGCAGCAGAATCCGTATAGGGGTTCGAGTGTTCGAACCCTAATGCGTGAGAAATGGCAAATAAATGCCGTATTTACATATCTGCCACTGTGCAGGAGAATCCGTATAGGTGTTCGAGTGTTCGAACCCTAATGCGTGAGAAATGCTAAGGAAACGTTGTATTTACATATCTGCCACTGTGCAGAAGAATCCGTATAGGTGTTCGAGTGTTCGAACCCTAATGCGCGAGAAATGGTTTGGAAACGTTGTATTTACATATCTGCCACTGTGCTAGAGAATCCGTATAGTTGTTCGAGTGTTCGAAGCCTAATGCGTGAGAAATTGTTAGGAAACGTTGTATTTACATATCTGCCACTGTGCAGGAGAACCCGTCTAGGTGTTCGAGTGTTCGAACGCTAATGCGTGAGAAATGGTAAGGAAACGTTGTATTTACATATCTGCCACTGTGCAGGAGAATCCATATAGGTGTTCGAGTGTTCGAACCCTACTGCGTGAGAAATGGCAAATAAATGCCGTATTTACATATCTGCCACTGTGCAGCAGAATCCGTATAGGTGTTCGAGTGTTCGAACCCTAATACGTGAGAAATGGCAAGGAAACGTTGTATTTACAAATCTGCAACTATGCAGGAGAATCCGTATAGGTGTTCGAGTGTTCGAACCCTAATGCGTCAGAAATGGTAAGTAAATGTCGTATTTACATATCTGCCACTGTGCAGGAGAATCCGTATAGGTGTTCGAGTGTTCGAACCCTACTGCGTGAGAAATGGCAAATAAATGCCGTATTTACATATCTGCCACTGTGCAGGAGAATCCGTATAGGTGTTCGAGTGTTCGAACCCTACTGCGTGAGAAATGGCAAATAAATGCCGTATTTACATATCTGCCACTGTGCAGGAGAATCCGTATAGGTGTTCGAGTGTTCGAACCCTAATGCGTGAGAAATGGTAAGGAAACGTTGTATTTACATATCTGCAACTGTGCAGGAGAATCCGTATAGGTGTTCGTGTGTTCGAACCCTAATGCGTGAGAAATGCTAAGGAAACGTTGTATTTACATATCTGCCACTGTGCAGAAGAATCCGTATAGGTGTTCGAGTGTTCGATCGAGTGTTCGAACCCTAATGCGCGAGAAATGGTTTGGAAACGTTGTATTTACATATCTGCCACTGTGCAAGAGAATCCGTATAGTTGTTCGAGTGTTCGAACCCTATTGCGTGAGAAATTGTAAGGAAACGTTGTATTTACATATCTGCCACTGTGCAGCAGAATCCGTATCGGTGTTCGAGTGTTCGACCCCTAGTACATGAGAAATGGTAAGGAAACGTTGTATTTACAAATCTGCAACTATGCAGGAGAATCCGTATAGGTGTTCGAGTGTTCGAACCCAAATGCGTGAGAAATGGTAAGTAATGTCGTATTTACATATCTGCCACTGTGTAGGAGAATCCGTATAGGTGTTCGAGCGTTCGAACCCTAATGCGTGAGAAATTGTAAGGAAACGTTGTATTTACATATCTGCTACTATGCAGGAGAATCCGTGTAGGTGTTCGAGTGTTCGAACCCTACTGCGTGAGAAATGGCAAATAAATGCCGTATTTACATATCTGCCACTGTGCAGCAGAATCCGTATAGGTGTTCGAGTGTTCGAACCCTAATGCGTGAGAAATGGCAAATAAATGCCGTATTTACATATCTGCCACTGTGCAGGAGAATCCGTATAGGTGTTCGAGTGTTCGAACCCTAATGCGTGAGAAATGGTAAGGAAACGTTGTATTTACATATCTGCCACTGTGCAGGAGAATCCGTATAGGTGTTTGAGTGTTCGAACCCTACTGCGTGAGAAATGGCAAATAAATGCCGTATTTACATATCTGCCACTGTGCAGCAGAATCCGTATAGGTGTTCGAGTGTTCGAACCCTCATGCGTGAGAAATGGCAAATAAATGCCGTATTTACATATCTGCCACTGTGCAGGAGAATCCGTATAGGTGTTCGAGTGTTCGAACCCTAATGCGTGAGAAATGGTAAGGAAACGTTGTATTTACATATCTGCAACTGTGCAGGAGAATCCGTATAGCTGTTCGAGTGTTCGAACCCTACTGCGTGAGAAATGGCAAATAAATGCCGTATTTACATATCTGCCACTGTGCAGCAGAATCCGTATAGGTGTTCGAGTGTTCGAACCCTAATGCGTGAGAAATGGCAAATAAATGCCGTATTTACATATCTGCCACTGTGCAGGAGAATCCGTATAGGTGTTCGAGTGTTCGAACCCTAATGCGTGAGAAATGGTAAGGAAACGTTGTATTTACATATCTGCCACTGTGCAGGAGAATCCGTATAGGTGTTCGAGTGTTCGAACCCTACTGCGTGAGAAATGGCAAATAAATGCCGTATTTACATATCTGCCACTGTGCAGCAGAATCCGTAGAGGTGTTCGAGTGTTCGAACCCTAATGCGTGAGAAATGGCAAATAAATGCCGTATTTACATATCTGCCACTGTGCAGGAGAATCCGTATAGGTGTTCGAGTGTTCGAACCCTAATGCGTGAGAAATGGTAAGGAAACGTTGTATTTACATATCTGCAACTGTGCAGGAGAATCCGTATAGCTGTTCGAGTGTTGGAACCCTACTGCGTGAGAAATGGCAAATAAATGCCGTATTTACATATCTGCCACTGTGCAGCAGAATCCGTATAGGTGTTCGAGTGTTCGAACCCTAATGCGTGAGAAATGGCAAATAAATGCCGTATTTACATATCTGCCACTGTGCAGGAGAATCCGTATAGGTGTTCGAGTGTTCGAACCCCAATGCGTGAGAAATGGTAAGGAGACGTTGTATTTACATATCTGCCACTGTGCAGGAGAATCCGTATAGGTGTTCGAGTGTTCGAACCCTACTGCGTGAGAAATGGCAAATAAATGCCGTATTTACATATCTGCCACTGTGCAGGAGAATCCGTGTAGGTGTTCGAGTGTTCGAACCCTACTGCGTGAGAAATGGCAAATAAATGCCGTATTTACATATCTGCCACTGTGCAGGAGAATCCGTATAGGTGTTCGAGTGTTCGAACCCTAATGCGTGAGAAATGGTAAGGAAACGTTGTATTTACATATCTCCAACTGTGTAGGAGAATCCGTATAGCTGTTCGAGTGTTCGAACCCTAATGCGTGAGAAATGCTAAGGAAACGTTGTATTTACATATCTGCCACTGTGCAGGAGAAACCTTATAGGTGTTCGAGTGTTCGAACCCTAATGCGCGAGAAATGTTTTGGAAACGTTGTATTTACATATCTGCCACTGTGCAAGAGAATCCGTATAGTTGTTCGAGTGTTCGAACCCTAATGTGTGAGAAATTGTAAGGAAACGTTGTATTTACATATCTGCCACTGTGCAGGAGAATCCGTGTAGGTGTTCGAGTGTTCGAACCCTAATGCGTGAGAAATGGCAAATAAATGCCGTATTTACATATCTGCCACTGTGCAGGAGAATCCGTATAGGTGTTCGAGTGTTCGAACCCTAATGCGTGAGAAATGGTAAGGAAACGTTGTATTTACATATCTGCAACTGTGCAGGAGAATCCGTATAGCTGTTCGAGTGTTCGAACCCTACTGCGTGAGAAATGGCAAATAAATGCCGTATTTACATATCTGCCACTGTGCAGCAGAATCCGTATAGGTGTTCGAGTGTTCGAACCCTAATGCGTGAGAAATGGCAAATAAATGCCGTATTTACATATCTGCCACTGTGCAGGAGAATCCGTATAGGTGTTCGAGTGTTCGAACCCTAATGCGTGAGAAATGGTAAGGAAACGTTGTATTTACATATCTGCCACTGTGCAGGAGAATCCGTATAGGTGTTCGAGTGTTCGAACCCTACTGCGTGAGAAATGGCAAATAAATGCCGTATTTACATATCTGCCACTGTGCAGCAGAATCCGTAGAGGTGTTCGAGTGTTCGAACCCTAATGCGTGAGAAATGGCAAATAAATGCCGTATTTACATATCTGCCACTGTGCAGGAGAATCCGTATAGGTGTTCGAGTGTTCGAACCCTAATGCGTGAGAAATGGTAAGGAAACGTTGTATTTACATATCTGCAACTGTGCAGGAGAATCCGTATAGCTGTTCGAGTGTTCGAACCCTACTGCGTGAGAAATGGCAAATAAATGCCGTATTTACATATCTGCCACTGTGCAGCAGAATCCGTATAGGTGTTCGAGTGTTCGAACCCTAATGCGTGAGAAATGGCAAATAAATGCCGTATTTACATATCTGCCACTGTGCAGGAGAATCCGTATAGGTGTTCGAGTGTTCGAACCCTAATGCGTGAGAAATGGTAAGGAGACGTTGTATTTACATATCTGCCACTGTGCAGGAGAATCCGTATAGGTGTTCGAGTGTTCGAACCCTACTGCGTGAGAAATGGCAAATAAATGCCGTATTTACATATCTGCCACTGTGCAGGAGAATCCGTGTAGGTGTTCGAGTGTTCGAACCCTACTGCGTGAGAAATGGCAAATAAATGCCGTATTTACATATCTGCCACTGTGCAGGAGAATCCGTATAGGTGTTCGAGTGTTCGAACCCTAATGCGTGAGAAATGGTAAGGAAACGTTGTATTTACATATCTCCAACTGTGTAGGAGAATCCGTATAGCTGTTCGAGTGTTCGAACCCTAATGCGTGAGAAATGCTAAGGAAACGTTGTATTTACATATCTGCCACTGTGCAGGAGAAACCTTATAGGTGTTCGAGTGTTCGAACCCTAATGCGCGAGAAATGTTTTGGAAACGTTGTATTTACATATCTGCCACTGTGCAAGAGAATCCGTATAGTTGTTCGAGTGTTCGAACCCTAATGCGTGAGAAATTGTAAGGAAACGTTGTATTTACATATCTGCCACTGTGCAGGAGAATCCGTGTAGGTGTTCGAGTGTTCGAACCCTAATGCGTGAGAAATGGCAAATAAATGCCGTATTTACATATCTGCCACTGTGCAGGAGAATCCGTATAGGTGTTCGAGTGTTCGAACCCTAATGCGTGAGAAATGGTAAGGAAACGTTGTATTTACATATCTGCAACTGTGCAGGAGAATCCGTATAGCTGTTCGAGTGTTCGAACCCTACTGCGTGAGAAATGGCAAATAAATGCCGTATTTACATATCTGCCACTGTGCAGCAGAATCCGTATAGGTGTTCGAGTGTTCGAACCCTAATGCGTGAGAAATGGCAAATAAATGCCGTATTTACATATCTGCCACTGTGCAGGAGAATCCGTATAGGTGTTCGAGTGTTCGAACCCTAATGCGTGAGAAATGGTAAGGAAACGTTGTATTTACATATCTGCCACTGTGCAGGAGAATCCGTATAGGTGTTCGAGTGTTCGAACCCTACTGCGTGAGAAATGGCAAATAAATGCCGTATTTACATATCTGCCACTGTGCAGCAGAATCCGTAGAGGTGTTCGAGTGTTCGAACCCTAATGCGTGAGAAATGGCAAATAAATGCCGTATTTACATATCTGCCACTGTGCAGGAGAATCCGTATAGGTGTTCGAGTGTTCGAACCCTAATGCGTGAGAAATGGTAAGGAAACGTTGTATTTACATATCTGCAACTGTGTAGGAGAATCCGTATAGCTGTTCGAGTGTTCGAACCCTACTGCGTGAGAAATGGCAAATAAATGCCGTATTTACATATCTGCCACTGTGCAGCAGAATCCGTATAGGTGTTCGAGTGTTCGAACCCTAATGCGTGAGAAATGGCAAATAAATGCCGTATTTACATATCTGCCACTGTGCAGGAGAATCCGTATAGGTGTTCGAGTGTTCGAACCCTAATGCGTGAGAAATGGTAAGGAAACGTTGTATTTACATATCTGCCACTGTGCAGGAGAATCCGTATAGGTGTTCGAGTGTTCGAACCCTACTGCGTGAGAAATGGCAAATAAATGCCGTATTTACATATCTGCCACTGTGCAGGAGAATCCGTGTAGGTGTTCGAGTGTTCGAACCCTACTGCGTGAGAAATGGCAAATAAATGCCGTATTTACATATCTGCCACTGTGCAGGAGAATCCGTATAGGTGTTCGAGTGTTCGAACCCTAATGCGTGAGAAATGGTAAGGAAACGTTGTATTTACATATCTCCAACTGTGTAGGAGAATCCGTATAGCTGTTCGAGTGTTCGAACCCTAATGCGTGAGAAATGCTAAGGAAACGTTGTATTTACATATCTGCCACTGTGCAGGAGAAACCTTATAGGTGTTCGAGTGTTCGAACCCTAATGCGCGAGAAATGTTTTGGAAACGTTGTATTTACATATCTGCCACTGTGCAAGAGAATCCGTATAGTTGTTCGAGTGTTCGAACCCTAATGCGTGAGAAATTGTAAGGAAACGTTGTATTTACATATCTGCCACTGTGCAGGAGAATCCGTGTAGGTGTTCGAGTGTTCGAACCCTAATGCGCGAGAAATGGTAAGGAAAACGTTGTATTTACATATCTGCCACTGTGTAGGAGAATCCGTATAGGTGTTCGTGTGTTCGAACCCTACTGCGTGAGAAATGGCAAATAAATGCCGTATTTACATATCTGCCACAGTGCAGCAGAATCCGTATAGGTGTTCGAGTGTTCGAACCCAATGCGTCAGAAATGGTAAGTAAATGTCGTATTTACATATCTGCCACTGTGCAGGAGAATCCGTATAGGTGTTCGAGTGTTCGAACCCTACTGCGTGAGAAATGGCAAATAAATGCCGTATTTACATATCTGCCACTGTGCAGGAGAATCCGTATAGGTGTTCGAGTGTTCGAACCCTAATGCGTCAGAAATGGTAAGTAAATGTCGTATTTACATATCTGCCACTGTGCAGGAGAATCCGTATAGGTGTTCGAGTGTTCGAACCCTACTACGTGTGAAATGGCAAATAAATGCCGTATTTACATATCTGCGACTGTGCAGGAGAATCCGTATAGGTGTTCGAGTGTTCGAACCCTAATGCGTGAGAAATGGTAAGGAAACGTTGTATTTACATATCTGCAACTGTGCAGGAGAATCCGTATAGGTGTTCGTGTGTTCGAACCCTAATGCGTGAGAAATGCTAAGGAAACGTTGTATTTACATATCTGCCACTGTGCAGAAGAATCCGTATAGGTGTTCGAGTGTTCGATCGAGTGTTCGAACCCTAATGCGCGAGAAATGGTTTGGAAACGTTGTATTTACATATCTGCCACTGTGCAAGAGAATCCGTATAGTTGTTCGAGTGTTCGAACCCTATTGCGTGAGAAATTGTAAGGAAACGTTGTATTTACATATCTGCCACTGTGCAGCAGAATCCGTATCGGTGTTCGAGTGTTCGACCCCTAGTACATGAGAAATGGTAAGGAAACGTTGTATTTACAAATCTGCAACTATGCAGGAGAATCCGTATAGGTGTTCGAGTGTTCGAACCCAAATGCGTGAGAAATGGTAAGTAAATGTCGTATTTACATATCTGCCACTGTGTAGGAGAATCCGTATAGGTGTTCGAGCGTTCGAACCCTAATGCGTGAGAAATTGTAAGGAAACGTTGTATTTACATATCTGCCACTGTGCAGGAGAATCCGTGTAGGTGTTCGAGTGTTCGAACCCTACTGCATGAGAAATGGCAAATAAATGCCGTATTTACATATCTGCCACTGTGCAGCAGAATCCGTATAGGTGTTCGAGTGTTCGAACCCTAATGCGTGAGAAATGGCAAATAAATGCCGTATTTACATATCTGCCACTGTGCAAGAGAATCTGTATAGGTGTTCGAGTGTTCGAACCCTAATGCGTGAGAAATTGTAAGGAAACGTTGTATTTACATATCTGCCACTATGCAGGAGAATCCGTATAGGTGTTCGAGTGTTCGAACCCTACTGCGTGAGAAATGGCAAATAAATGCCGTATTTACATATCTGCCACTGTGCAGCAGAATCCGTAGAGGTGTTCGAGTGTTCGAACCCTAATGCGTGAGAAATGGTAAGGAAACGTTGTATTTACATATCTGCCACTGTGCAGGAGAATCCGTATAGGTGTTCGAGTGTTCGAACCCTACTGCGTGAGAAATGGCAAATAAATGCCGTATTTACATATCTGCCACTGTGCAGCAGAATCCGTAGAGGTGTTCGAGTGTTCGAACCCTAATGCGTGAGAAATTGTAAGGAAACGTTGTATTTACATATCTGCCACTGTGCAGGAGAATCCGTATAGGTGTTCGAGTGTTCGAACCCTAATGCGTGAGAAATGGCAAATAAATGCCGTATTTACATATCTGCCACTGTGCAGGAGAATCCGTATAGGTGTTCGAGTGTTCGAACCCTAATGCGTGAGAAATGGTAAGGAAACGTTGTATTTACATATCTGCAACTGTGCAGGAGAATCCGTATAGCTGTTCGAGTGTTCGAACCCTACTGCGTGAGAAATGGCAAATAAATGCCGTATTTACATATCTGCCACTGTGCAGCAGAATCCGTATAGGTGTTCGAGTGTTCGAACCCTAATGCGTGAGAAATGGCAAATAAATGCCGTATTTACATATCTGCCACTGTGCAGGAGAATCCGTATAGGTGTTCGAGTGTTCGAACCCTAATGCGTGAGAAATGGTAAGGAAACGTTGTATTTACATATCTGCCACTGTGCAGGAGAATCCGTATAGGTGTTCGAGTGT
This sequence comes from Camellia granthamiana, assembly GCA_036172215.1. Lineage (NCBI taxonomy): Eukaryota > Viridiplantae > Streptophyta > Magnoliopsida > Ericales > Theaceae > Camellia > Camellia granthamiana. Next base: position 25,068 of record JAXFYN010000494.1, read on the forward strand.
TCGAACCCTACTGCGTGAGAAATGGCAAATAAATGCCGTATTTACATATCTGCCACTGTGCAGGAGAATCCGTATAGGTGTTCGAGTGTTCGAACCCTAATGCGTGAGAAATGGTAAGGAAACGTTGTATTTACATATCTGCAACTGTGCAGGAGAATCCGTATAGGTGTTCGTGTGTTCGAACCCTAATGCGTGAGAAATGCTAAGGAAACGTTGTATTTACATATCTGCCACTGTGCAGAAGAATCCGTATAGGTGTTCGAGTGTTCGATCGAGTGTTCGAACCCTAATGCGCGAGAAATGGTTTGGAAACGTTGTATTTACATATCTGCCACTGTGCAAGAGAATCCGTATAGTTGTTCGAGTGTTCGAACCCTATTGCGTGAGAAATTGTAAGGAAACGTTGTATTTACATATCTGCCACTGTGCAGCAGAATCCGTATCGGTGTTCGAGTGTTCGACCCCTAGTACATGAGAAATGGTAAGGAAACGTTGTATTTACAAATCTGCAACTATGCAGGAGAATCCGTAAAGGTGTTCGAGTGTTCGAACCCAAATGCGTGAGAAATGGTAAGTAAATGTCGTATTTACATATCTGCCACTGTGTAGGAGAATCCGTATAGGTGTTCGAGCGTTCGAACCCTAATGCGTGAGAAATTGTAAGGAAACGTTGTATTTACATATCTGCCACTGTGCAGGAGAATCCGTGTAGGTGTTCGAGTGTTCGAACCCTACTGCATGAGAAATGGCAAATAAATGCCGTATTTACATATCTGCCACTGTGCAGCAGAATCCGTATAGGTGTTCGAGTGTTCGAACCCTAATGCGTGAGAAATGGCAAATAAATGCCGTATTTACATATCTGCCACTGTGCAGGAGAATCCGTATAGGTGTTCGAGTGTTCGAACCCTAATGCGTGAGAAATGGTAAGGAAACGTTGTATTTACATATCTGCCACTGTGCAGGAGAATCCGTATAGGTGTTCGAGTGTTCGAACCCTACTGCGTGAGAAATGGCAAATAAATGCCGTATTTACATATCTGCCACTGTGCAGCAGAATCCGTAGAGGTGTTCGAGTGTTCGAACCCTAATGCGTGAGAAATGGCAAATAAATGCCGTATTTACATATCTGCCACTGTGCAGGAGAATCCGTATAGGTGTTCGAGTGTTCGAACCCTAATGCGTGAGAAATGGTAAGGAAACGTTGTATTTACATATCTGCAACTGTGCAGGAGAATCCGTATAGCTGTTCGAGTGTTCGAACCCTACTGCGTGAGAAATGGCAAATAAATGCCGTATTTACATATCTGCCACTGTGCAGCAGAATCCGTATAGGTGTTCGAGTGTTCGAACCCTAATGCGTGAGAAATGGCAAATAAATGCCGTATTTACATATCTGCCACTGTGCAGGAGAATCCGTATAGGTGTTCGAGTGTTCGAACCCTACTGCGTGAGAAATGGCAAATAAATGCCGTATTTACATATCTGCCACTGTGCAGGAGAATCCGTGTAGGTGTTCGAGTGTTCGAACCCTACTGCGTGAGAAATGGCAAATAAATGCCGTATTTACATATCTGCCACTGTGCAGGAGAATCCGTATAGGTGTTCGAGTGTTCGAACCCTAATGCGTGAGAAATGGTAAGGAAACGTTGTATTTACATATCTCCAACTGTGTAGGAGAATCCGTATAGCTGTTCGAGTGTTCGAACCCTAATGCGTGAGAAATGCTAAGGAAACGTTGTATTTACATATCTGCCACTGTGCAGGAGAAACCTTATAGGTGTTCGAGTGTTCGAACCCTAATGCGCGAGAAATGTTTTGGAAACGTTGTATTTACATATCTGCCACTGTGCAAGAGAATCCGTATAGTTGTTCGAGTGTTCGAACCCTAATGCGTGAGAAATTGTAAGGAAACGTTGTATTTACATATCTGCCACTGTGCAGGAGAATCCGTGTAGGTGTTCGAGTGTTCGAACCCTAATGCATGAGAAATGGTAAGGAAAACGTTGTATTTACATATCTGCCACTGTGTAGGAGAATCCGTATAGGTGTTCGTGTGTTCGAACCCTACTGCGTGAGAAATGGCAAATAAATGCCGTATTTACATATCTGCCACTGTGCAGCAGAATCCGTATAGGTGTTCGAGTGTTCGAACCCTAATGCGTGAGAAATGGCAAATAAATGCCGTATTTACATATCTGCCACTGTGCAGGAGAATCCGTATAGGTGTTCGAGTGTTCGAACCCTAATGCGTGAGAAATGGTAAGGAAACGTTGTATTTACATATCTGCCACTGTGCAGGAGAATCCGTATAGGTGTTCGAGTGTTCGAACCCTACTGCGTGAGAAATGGCAAATAAATGCCGTATTTACATATCTGCCACTGTGCAGGAGAATCCGTATAGGTGTTCGAGTGTTCGAACCCTAATGCGTGAGAAATGGTAAGGAAACGTTGTATTTACATATCTGCAACTGTGCAGGAGAATCCGTATAGGTGTTCGTGTGTTCGAACCCTAATGCGTGAGAAATGCTAAGGAAACGTTGTATTTACATATCTGCCACTGTGCAGAAGAATCCGTATAGGTGTTCGAGTGTTCGATCGAGTGTTCGAACCCTAATGCGCGAGAAATGGTTTGGAAACGTTGTATTTACAAATCTGCACCTACACGGATTCTCCTGCACAGTGGCAGATATGTAAATACAACGTTTCCTTACAATTTCTCACGCGTTAGGGTTCGAACACTCGAACACCTATACAGATTCTCTTGCACAGTGGCAGATATGTAAATACAACGTTTCCTTACCATTTCTCACGCATTAGGGTTCGAACACTCGAACACCTATACGGGTTCTCCTGCACAGTGGCAGATATGTAAATACAACGTTTTCTTAGCATTTCTCACGCATTAGGGTTCGAACACTCAAACACCTACACGGATTCTCCTGCACAGTGGCAGATATGTAAATACAACGTTTCCTTAGCATTTCTCACGCATTAGGGTTCGAACACTCGAACACCTACACGGATTCTCCTGCACAGTGGCAGATATGTAAATACAACGTTTCCTTACCATTTCTCTCGCATTAGGGTTCGAACACTCGAACACCTTTACGGATTCTCCTGCACCGTGGCAGATATGTAAATACGACATTTACTTACCATTTCTCACGCATTAGGGTTCGAACACTCGAACACCTACACGGATTCCCCTGCACAGTGGCAGATATGTAAATACGGCATTTATTTGCCATTTCTCACGCATTGGGGTTCGAACACTCGAACACCTATACGGATTCTCCAGCACAGTTGCAGATATGTAAATACAACGTTTCCTTACCATTTCTCACGCATTAGGGTTCGAACACTCGAACACCTATACGGATTCTCCTGCACAGTGGCAGATATGTAAATACGGCATTTATTTGCCATTTCTCACGCATTAGGGTTCGAACACTCGAACACCTATACGGATTCTGCTGCACAGTGGCTGATATGTAAATACGGCATTTATTTGCCATTTCTCACGCAGTAGGGTTCGAACACTCGAACACCTATACGGATTTTCCTGCACAGTGGCAGATATGTAAATACAGCGTTTCCTTACCATTTCTCACGCATTAGGGTTCGAACACTCGAACACCTACATGGATTCTCCCGCACAGTGGCAGATATGTAAATACAACGTTTCCTTACAATTTCTCACGCATTAGGGTTCGAACCCTAATGCGTGAGAAATGGTAAGTAAATGCCGTATAGGTGTTCGAGTGTTCGAACCCTAATGCGTGAGAAATGGTAAGTAAATGCCGTATGTACATATCTGCCACTGAGCAGGAGAATCTGTATATGTGTTCGAGTGTTCGAACCCTAATGCCTGAGAAATGGTAAGTAAATGCCGTATTTACATGTCTGCCACTATGCAGGAGAAACCGTATAGGTGTTCGATTGTTCGAACCCTAATGCGTGAGAAATGGTAAGGAAACGTTGTATTTACATATCTGCCACTGTGCAGGAGAATCCGTATAGGTGTTCGAGTGTTCGAACCCTAATGCGTGAGAAATGGTAAGGAAACGTTGTATTTACATATCTGCCACAGTGCAGGAGAATCCGTATAGGTGTTCGAGTGTTCGAACCCTAATGCGTGAGAAATGGCAAATAAATGCCGTATTTACATATCTGCCACTGTGCAGCAGAATCCGTATAGGTGTTCGAGTGTTCGAACCCTAATGCGTGAGAAATGGTAAGTAAATGTCGTATTTACATATCTGCCACTGTGCAGGAAAATCCGTATAGGTGTTCGAGTGTTCGAACCCTAATGCGTGAGAAATGGTAAGGAAACGTTGTATTTACATATCTGCCACTGTGCAGGAGAATCCGTATAGGTGTTCGAGTGTTCGAACCCTAATGCGTGAGAAATGGCAAATAAATGCCGTATTTACATATCTGCCACTGTGCAGGAGAATCCGTATAGGTGTTCGAGTGTTCGAACCCCAATGCGTGAGAAATGGCAAATAAATGCCGTATTTACATATCTGCCACTATGCAGGAGAATCCGTATAGGTGTTCGAGTGTTCGAACCCTAATGCGTGAGAAATGGTAAGGAAACTTTGTATTTACATATCTGCAACTGTGCAGGAGAATCCGTATATGTGTTCGAGTTTTCGAACCCTGATGCGTTCGAAATGGTAAGTAAATGCCGTATTTACATATCTGCTACTGTTCAAGAGAATCCGTATAGGTGTTCGAGTGTTCGAACCCTAATGCGTGAGAAATGGTAAGTAAATGCCGTTTTTACATATCTGCCAATGTACAGGAGAATCCGTATAGGTGTTCGAGTGTTCGAACCCTAATGCGTGAGAAATTGTAAGGAAACGTTGTATTTACATATCTGCCACTGTGCTGGAGAATCCGTGTGGGTGTCCGAGTGTTCGAACCCTACCGCGTGAGAAATGGTAAGGAAACGTTGTATTTACATATCTGCCACTGTGCAGGAGAATCCGTATAGGTGTTCGAGTGTTCGAACCCTAATGCGTGAGAAATGGTCAGTAAATGCCGTATTTACATATCCGCCACTGTACAGGAGAATCCGTATAGGTGTTCGAGTGTTCGAACCCTAATGCGTGAGAAATTGTAAGGAAACGTTGTATTTACATATCTGCCACTGTGCAGGAGAATCCGTGTAGGTGTTCGAGTGTTCGAACCCTAAAGTGTGAGAAATGGCAAATAAATGCCGTATTTACATATCTGCCACTGTGCAGCAGAATCCGTATAGGAGTTCGAGTGTTCGAACCCTAATGCGTGAGAAATGGGAAGGAGACGTTGTATTTACATATCTGCCACTGTGCAGGAGAATCCGTATAGGTGTTCGAGTGTTCGAACCCTAATGCGTGAGAAAGGGCAAATAAATGCCGTATTTACATATTTGCCACTGTGCAGGAGAATCCGTATAGGTGTTCGAGTGTTCGAACCCTAATGCGTGAGAAATTGTGAGGAAACGTTGTATTTACATATCTGCCATTGTACAGGAGAATCCGTATAGGTGTTTGAGTGTTGGAACCCTAATGCGTGAGAAATGGTAAGTAAATGCCGTATTTATATATCTGCCACTGTGCAGGAGAATCCGTAATGGTGGTCGAGTATTCGAACCCTACTGCGTGAGAAATGGCAACTAAATGCCGTATTTACATATCTGCCACTGTGCAGGAGAATCCGTATAGGTGTTCGAGTGTTCGAACCCTAATGCGTGAGAAATGGTAAGGAAACGTTGTATTTACATATCTGCAACTGTGCAGGAGAATCCGTATAGGTGTTCGAGTGTTCGAACCCTGATGCGTTAGAAATGGTAAGTAAATGCCGTATTTACATATCTGCTACTGTGCAGGAGAATCCGTATAGGTGTTCGAGTGTTCGAACCCTAATGCCTGAGAAATTGTGAGGGAACGTTGTATTTACATATCTGCAACTGTGCAGGAGAATCCGTATAGGTGTTCGAGTGTTCGAACCCTAATGCGTCAGAAATGGCAAATAAATGCTGTATTTACATATCTGCCACTGTGCAGCAGAATCCGTATAGGTGTTCAAGTGTTCGAACCCTAATGCGTGAGAAATGGTAAGGAAACGTTGTATTTACATATCTACAAATGCGCAGGAGAATCCGTATAGGTGTTCGAGTGTTCGAACCCTAATGCGTGAGAAATGGTAACGAAACGTTGTATTTACATATCTGCCACTGTGCAGGAGAATCCGTATAGGTGTTCGAGTGTTCGAACCCTAATGCGTCAGAAATGGCAAATAAATGCTGTATTTACATATCTGCCACTGTGCAGCAGAATCCGTATAGGTGTTCGAGTGTTCGAACCCTAATGCGTGAGAAATGGTAAGGAAACGTTGTATTTACATATCTACAAATGCGCAGGAGAATCCGTATAGGTGTTCGAGTGTTCGAACCCTAATACGTGAGAAATGGTAAGGAAACGTTGTATTTACATATCTGCCACAGTACAGGAGAATCCGTATAGGTGTTCGAGTGTTCGAACCCTAATGCGTGAGAAATTGCAAATAAATGCCGTATTTACATATCTGCCACTGTGCAGCAGAATCCGTATAGGTGTTCGAGTGTTCGAACCCTAATGCGTGAGAAATGGTAAGTAAATGTCGTATTTACATATCTGCCACTGTGCAGGAGAATCCGTATAGGTGTTCGAGTGTTCGAACCCTAATGCGTGAGAAATGGTAAGGAAACGTTGTATTTACATATCTACAACTGCGCAGGAGAATCCGTATAGGTGTTCGAGTGTTCGAACCCTAATGCGTGAGAAATGGTAACGAAACGTTGTATTTACATATCTGCCACTGTGCAGGAGAATCCGTATAGGTGTTCGAGTGTTCGAACCCTAATGCGTCAGAAATGGCAAATAAATGCCGTATTTACATATCTGCCACTGTGCAGCAGAATCCGTATAGGTGTTCGAGTGTTCGAACCCTAATGCGTGAGAAATGGTAAGGAAACGTTGTATTTACATATCTACAACTGCGCAGGAGAATCCGTGTAGGTGTTCGAGTGTTCGAACCCTAATGCGTGAGAAATGGTAAGTAAATGTCGTATTTACATATCAGCCACTGTGCAGGAGAATCCGTATAGGTGTTCGAGTGTTCGAACCCTAATGCGTGAGAAATGGTAACGAAACGTTGTATTTACATATCTGCCACTGTGCAGGAGAATCCGTATAGGTGTTCGAGTGTTCGAACCCTAATGCGTGAGAAATGGCAAATAAATGCCGTATTTACATATCTGCCACTGTGTAGCAGAATCCGTATAGGTGTTCGAGTGTTCGAACCCTAATGCGTGAGAAATGGTAAGGAAACGTTGTATTTACATATCTACAACTGCGCAGGAGAATCCGTATAGGTGTTCGAGTGTTCGAACCCTAATGCGTGGGAAATGGTAAGGAAACGTTGTATTTTCATATCTGCAACTGTGCAGGAGAATCCGTATAGGTGTTCGAGTGTTCGAACCCTGATGCGTTAGAAATGGTAAGTAAATGCCGTATTTACATATCTGCTACTGTGCAGGAGAATCCGTATAGGTGTTCGAGTGTTCGAACCCTAATGCGTGAGAAATGGTAAGTAAATGCCGTATTTACATATCTGCCACTCTGCAGGAGAATCCATATAGGTGTTCGAGTGTTCGAACCCTAATGCGTGAGAAATGGTAAGGAAACGTTGTATTTACATATCTGCCACTGTGCAGGAGAATCCGTATAGGTGTTCGAGTGTTCGAACCCTAATGCGTGAGAAATGGTAAGGAAACGTTGTATTTACATATCTGCCACTGTGCAGGAGAATCCGTATAGGTGTTCGAGTCTTCAAACCCTAAAGCGTGAGAAATGGCAAATAAATGCCGTATTTACATATCTGCCACTGTGCAGCAGAATCCGTATAGGAGTTCGAGTGTTCGAACCCTAATGCGTGAGAAATGGGAAGGAGACGTTGTATTTACATATCTGCCACTGTGCAGGAGAATCCGTATAGGTGTTCGAGTTTTCGAACCCTAATGCGTGAGAAATGGCAAATAAATGCCGTATTTACATATCTGCCACTGTGTAGGAGAATCCGTATAGGTGTTCGAGTGTTCGAACCCTAATGCGTGAGAAATTGTGAGGAAACGTTGTATTTACATATCTGCCACTGTGCAGGAGAATCCATATAGGTGTTCGAGTGTTGGAACCCTAATGCGTGAGAAATGGTAAGTAAATGCCGTATTTATATATCTGCCACTGTGCAGGAGAATCCGTATAGGTGTTCGAGTGTTCGAACCCTAATGCGTGAGAAATGGTAAGGAAACGTTGTATTCACATATCTGCCACTGTGCAGGAGAATCCGTATAGGTGTTCGAGTATTCGAACCCTACTGCGTGAGAAATGGCAAATAAATGCCGTATTTACATATCTGCCACTGTGCAGGAGAATCCGTATAGGTGTTTGAGTGTTGGAACCCTAATGCGTGAGAAATGGTAAGTAAATGCCGTATTTATATATCTGCCACTGTGCAGGAGAATCCGTAATGGTGTTCGAGTATTCGAACCCTACTGCGTGAGAAATGGCAACTAAATGCCGTATTTACATATCTGCCACTGTGTAGGAGAATCCGTATAGGTGTTCGACTGTTCGAACCCTAATGCGTGAGAAATGGTAAGGAAACGTTGTATTTACATATCTGCAACTGTGCAGGAGAATCCGTATAGGTGTTCGAGTGTTCGAACCCTGATGCGTTAGAAATGGTAAGTAAATGCCGTATTTACATATCTGCTACTGTGCAGGAGAATCCGTATAGGTGTTCGAGTGTTCGAACCCTAATGCCTGAGAAATTGTGAGGAAACGTTGTATTTACATATCTGCAACTGTGCAGGAGAATCCGTATAGGTGTTCGAGTGTTCGAACCCTAATGCGTCAGAAATGGCAAATAAATGCTGTATTTACATATCTGCCACTGTGCAGCAGAATCCGTATAGGTGTTCAAGTGTTCGAACCCTAATGCGTGAGAAATGGTAAGGAAACGTTGTATTTACATATCTACAAATGCGCAGGAGAATCCGTATAGGTGTTCGAGTGTTCGAACCCTAATGCGTGAGAAATGGTAACGAAACGTTGTATTTACATATCTGCCACTGTGCAGGAGAATCCGTATAGGTGTTCGAGTGTTCGAACCCTAATGCGTCAGAAATGGCAAATAAATGCTGTATTTACATATCTGCCACTGTGCAGCAGAATCCGTATAGGTGTTCGAGTGTTCGAACCCTAATGCGTGAGAAATGGTAAGGAAACGTTGTATTTACATATCTACAAATGCGCAGGAGAATCCGTATAGGTGTTCGAGTGTTCGAACCCTAATGCGTGAGAAATGGTAAGGAAACGTTGTATTTACATATCTGCCACAGTACAGGAGAATCCGTATAGGTGTTCGAGTGTTCGAACCCTAATGCGTGAGAAATTGCAAATAAATGCCGTATTTACATATCTGCCACTGTGCAGCAGAATCCGTATAGGTGTTCGAGTGTTCGAACCCTAATGCGTGAGAAATGGTAAGTAAATGTCGTATTTACATATCTGCCACTGTGCAGGAGAATCCGTATAGGTGTTCGAGTGTTCGAACCCTAATGCGTGAGAAATGGTAAGGAAACGTTGTATTTACATATCTACAACTGCGCAGGAGAATCCGTATAGGTGTTCGAGTGTTCGAACCCTAATGCGTGAGAAATGGTAACGAAACGTTGTATTTACATATCTGCCACTGTGCAGGAGAATCCGTATAGGTGTTCGAGTGTTCGAACCCTAATGCGTCAGAAATGGCAAATAAATGCCGTATTTACATATCTGCCACTGTGCAGCAGAATCCGTATAGGTGTTCGAGTGTTCGAACCCTAATGCGTGAGAAATGGTAAGGAAACGTTGTATTTACATATCTACAACTGCGCAGGAGAATCCGTATAGGTGTTCGAGTGTTCGAACCCTAATGCGTGAGAAATGGTAAGTAAATGTCGTATTTACATATCAGCCACTGTGCAGGAGAATCCGTATAGGTGTTCGAGTGTTCGAACCCTAATGCGTGAGAAATGGTAACGAAACGTTGTATTTACATATCTGCCACTGTGCAGGAGAATCCGTATAGGTGTTCGAGTGTTCGAACCCTAATGCGTGAGAAATGGCAAATAAATGCCGTATTTACATATCTGCCACTGTGTAGCAGAATCCGTATAGGTGTTCGAGTGTTCGAACCCTAATGCGTGAGAAATGGTAAGGAAACGTTGTATTTACATATCTACAACTGCGCAGGAGAATCCGTATAGGTGTTCGAGTGTTCGAACCCTAATGCGTGGGAAATGGTAAGGAAACGTTGTATTTTCATATCTGCAACTGTGCAGGAGAATCCGTATAGGTGTTCGAGTGTTCGAACCCTGATGCGTTAGAAATGGTAAGTAAATGCCGTATTTACATATCTGCTACTGTGCAGGAGAATCCGTATAGGTGTTCGAGTGTTCGAACCCTAATGCGTGAGAAATGGTAAGTAAATGCCGTATTTACATATCTGCCACTCTGCAGGAGAATCCATATAGGTGTTCGAGTGTTCGAACCCTAATGCGTGAGAAATGGTAAGGAAACGTTGTATTTACATATCTGCCACTGTGCAGGAGAATCCGTATAGGTGTTCGAGTGTTCGAACCCTAATGCGTGTGAAATGGTAAGGAAACGTTGTATTTACATATCTGCCACTGTGCAGGAGAATCCGTATAGGTGTTCGAGTCTTCAAACCCTAAAGCGTGAGAAATGGCAAATAAATGCCGTATTTACATATCTGCCACTGTGCAGCAGAATCCGTATAGGAGTTCGAGTGTTCGAACCCTAATGCGTGAGAAATGGGAAGGAGACGTTGTATTTACATATCTGCCACTATGCAGGAGAATCCGTATAGGTGTTCGAGTTTTCGAACCCTAATGCGTGAGAAATGGCAAATAAATGCCGTATTTACATATCTGCCACTGTGTAGGAGAATCCGTATAGGTGTTCGAGTGTTCGAACCCTAATGCGTGAGAAATTGTGAGGAAACGTTGTATTTACATATCTGCCACTGTGCAGGAGAATCCATATAGGTGTTCGAGTGTTGGAACCCTAATGCGTGAGAAATGGTAAGTAAATGCCGTATTTATATATCTGCCACTGTGCAGGAGAATCCGTATAGGTGTTCGAGTGTTCGAACCCTAATGCGTGAGAAATGGTAAGGAAACGTTGTATTCACATATCTGCCACTGTGCAGGAGAATCCGTATAGGTGTTCGAGTATTCGAACCCTACTGCGTGAGAAATGGCAAATAAATGCCGTATTTACATATCTGCCACTGTGCAGGAGAATCCGTATGGGTGTTCGAGTGTTCGAACCCTAATGCGTGAGAAATGGTAAGGAAACGTTGTATTTACATATCTACAAATGCGCAGGAGAATCCGTATAGGTGTTCGAGTGTTCGAACCCTAATGCGTGAGAAATGGTAAGGAAACGTTGTATTTACATATCTGCCACAGTACAGAAGAATCCGTATAGGTGTTCGAGTGTTCGAACCCTAATGCGTGAGAAATTGCAAATAAATGCCGTATTTACATATCAGCCACTGTGCAGCAGAATCCGTATAGGTGTTCGAGTGTTCGAACCCTAATGCGTGAGAAATGGTAAGTAAATGTCGTATTTACATATCTGCCACTGTGCAGGAGAATCCGTATAGGTGTTCGAGTGTTCGAACCCTAATGCGTGAGAAATGGTAAGGAAACGTTGTATTTACATATCTACAACTGCGCAGGAGAATCCGTATAGGTGTTCGAGTGTTCGAACCCTAATGCGTGAGAAATGGTAACGAAACGTTGTATTTACATATCTGCCACTGTGCAGGAGAATCCGTATAGGTGTTCGAGTGTTCGAACCCTAATGCGTCAGAAATGGCAAATAAATGCCGTATTTACATATCTGCCGTATTTACATATCTGCCACTGTGCAGCAGAATCCGTATAGGTGTTCGAGTGTTCGAACCCTAATGCGTGAGAAATGGTAAGGAAACGTTGTATTTACATATCTACAACTGCGCAGGAGAATCCGTATAGGTGTTCGAGTGTTCGAACCCTAATGCGTGAGAAATGGTAAGTAAATGTCGTATTTACATATCAGCCACTGTGCAGGAGAATCCGTATAGGTGTTCGAGTGTTCGAACCCTAATGCGTGAGAAATGGTAACGAAACGTTGTATTTACATATCTGCCACTGTGCAGGAGAATCCGTATAGGTGTTCGAGTGTTCGAACCCTAATGCGTGAGAAATGGCAAATAAATGCCGTATTTACATATCTGCCACTGTGTAGCAGAATCCGTATAGGTGTTCGAGTGTTCGAACCCTAATGCGTGAGAAATGGTAAGGAAACGTTGTATTTACATATCTACAACTGCGCAGGAGAATCCGTATAGGTGTTCGAGTGTTCGAACCCTAATGCGTGGGAAATGGTAAGGAAACGTTGTATTTTCATATCTGCAACTGTGCAGGAGAATCCGTATAGGTGTTCGAGTGTTCGAACCCTGATGCGTTAGAAATGGTAAGTAAATGCCGTATTTACATATCTGCTACTGTGCAGGAGAATCCGTATAGGTGTTCGAGTGTTCGAACCCTAATGCGTGAGAAATGGTAAGTAAATGCCGTATTTACATATCTGCCACTCTGCAGGAGAATCCATATAGGTGTTCGAGTGTTCGAACCCTAATGCGTGAGAAATGGTAAGGAAACGTTGTATTTACATATCTGCAACTGTGCAGGAGAATCCGTATAGGTGTTCGAGTGTTCGAACCCTGATGCGTTAGAAATGGTAAGTAAATGCCGTATTTACATATCTGCTACTGTGCAGGAGAATCCGTATAGGTGTTCGAGTGTTCGAACCCTAATGCGTGAGAAATTGTGAGGAAACGTTGTATTTACATATCTGCAACTGTGCAGGAGAATCCGTATAGGTGTTCGAGTGTTCGAACCCTAATGCGTCAGAAATGGCAAATAAATGCTGTATTTACGTATCTGCCACTGTGCAGCAGAATCCGTATAGGTGTTCGAGTGTTCGAACCCTAATACGTGAGAACTGGTAAGGAAACGTTGTATTTACATATCTACAAATGCGCAGGAGAATCCGTATAGGTGTTCGAGTGTTCGAACCCTAATGCGTGAGAAATGGTAACGAAACGTTGTATTTACATATCTGCCACTGTGCAGAAGAATCCGTATAGGTGTTCGAGTGTTCGAACCCTAATGCGTGAGAAATGGTAAGTAAATGTCGTACTTACATATCTGCCACTGTGCAGGAGAATCCGTATAGGTGTTCGAGTGTTCGAACCCTAATGCGTGAGAAATGGTAACGAAACATTGTATTTACATATCTGCCACTATGCAGGAGAATCCGTATAGGTGTTCGAGTGTTCGAACCCTAATGCGTCAGAAATGGCAAATAAATGCTGTATTTACATATCTGCCACTGTGCAGCAGAATCCGTATAGGTGTTCGAGTGTTCGAACCCTAATGCGTGAGAAATGGTAAGGAAACGTTGTATTTACATATCTACAAATCCGCAGGAGAATCCGTATAGGTGTTCGAGTGTTCGAACCCTAATGCGTGAGAAATGGTAACGAAACGTTGTATTTACATATCTGCCACTGTGCAGGAGAATCCGTATAGGTGTTCGAGTGTTCGAACCCTAATGCGTCAGAAATGGCAAATAAATGCCGTATTTACATATCTGCCACTGTGCCGCAGAATCCGTATAGGTGTTCGAGTGTTCGAACCCTAACGCGTGAGAAATTGTAAGGAAACGTTGTATTTACATATCTGCCACTGTGCAGGAGAATCCGTGTAGGTGTTCGAGTGTTCGAACCCTAAAGCGTGAGAAATGGCAAATAAATGCCGTATTTACATATCTGCCACTGTGCAGCAGAATTCGTATAGGAGTTCGAGTGTTCGACCCCTAATGCGTGAGAAATGGGAAGGAGACGTTGTATTTACATATCTGCCACTGTGCAGGAGAATCCGTATAGGTGTTCGAGTGTTCGAACCCTAATGCGTGAGAAAGGGCAAATAAATGCCGTATTTACATATTTGCCACTGTGCAGGAGAATCCGTATAGGTGTTCGAGTGTTCGAACCCTAATGCGTGAGAAATTGTGAGGAAACGTTGTATTTACATATCTGCCATTGTACAGGAGAATCCGTATAGGTGTTTGAGTGTTGGAACCCTAATGCGTGAGAAATGGTAAGTAAATGCCGTATTTATATATCTGCCACTGTGCAGGAGAATCCGTATAGGTGTTCGAGTATTCGAACCCTACTGCGTGAGAAATGGCAACTAAATGCCGTATTTACATATCTGCCACTGTGCAGGAGAATCCGTATAGGTGTTCGAGTGTTCGAACCCTAATGCGTGAGAAATGGTAAGGAAACGTTGTATTTACATATCTGCAACTGTGCAGGAGAATCCGTATAGGTGTTCGAGTGTTCGAACCCTGATGCGTTAGAAATGGTAAGTAAATGCCGTATTTACATATCTGCTACTGTGCAGGAGAATCCGTATAGGTGTTCGAGTGTTCGAACCCTAATGCGTGAGAAATTGTGAGGAAACGTTGTATTTACATATCTGCAACTGTGCAGGAGAATCCGTATAGGTGTTCGAGTGTTCGAACCCTAATGCGTCAGAAATGGCAAATAAATGCTGTATTTACGTATCTGCCACTGTGCAGCAGAATCCGTATAGGTGTTCGAGTGTTCGAACCCTAATGCGTGAGAACTGGTAAGGAAACGTTGTATTTACATATCTACAAATGCGCAGGAGAATCCGTATAGGTGTTCGAGTGTTCGAACCCTAATGCGTGAGAAATGGTAACGAAACGTTGTATTTACATATCTGCCACTGTGCAGAAGAATCCGTATAGGTGTTCGAGTGTTCGAACCCTAATGCGTGAGAAATGGTAAGGAAACGTTGTATTTACATATCTGCCACTGTGCAGGAGAATCCGTATAGGTGTTCGAGTCTTCAAACCCTAAATCGTGAGAAATGGCAAATAAATGCCGTATTTACATATCTGCCACTGTGCAGCAGAATCCGTATAGGAGTTCGAGTGTTCGAACCCTAATGCGTGAGAAATGGGAAGGAGACGTTGTATTTACATATCTGCCACTGTGCAGGAGAATCCGTATAGGTGTTCGAGTTTTCGAACCCTAATGCGTGAGAAATGGCAAATAAATGCCGTATTTACATATCTGCCACTGTGTAGGAGAATCCGTATAGGTGTTCGAGTGTTCGAACCCTAATGCGTGAGAAATTGTGAGGAAACGTTGTATTTACATATCTGCCACTGTGCAGGAGAATCCATATAGGTGTTCGAGTGTTGGAACCCTAATGCGTGAGAAATGGTAAGTAAATGCCGTATTTATATATCTGCCACTGTGCAGGAGAATCCGTATAGGTGTTCGAGTGTTCGAACCCTAATGCCTGAGAAATGGTAAGGAAACGTTGTATTCACATATCTGCCACTGTGCAGGAGAATCCGTATAGGTGTTCGAGTATTCGAACCCTACTGCGTGAGAAATGGCAAATAAATGCCGTATTTACATATCTGCCACTGTGCAGGAGAATCCGTATAGGTGTTCGAGTGTTCGAACCCTAATGCGTGAGAAATGGCAAATAAATGCCGTATTTACATATCTGCCACTGTGTAGCAGAATCCGTATAGGTGTTCGAGTGTTCGAACCCTAATGCGTGAGAAATGGTAAGTAAATGTCGTACTTACATATCTGCCACTGTGCAGGAGAATCCGTATAGGTGTTCGAGTGTTCGAACCCTAATGCGTGAGAAATGGTAACGAAACATTGTATTTACATATCTGCCACTATGCAGGAGAATCCGTATAGGTGTTCGAGTGTTCGAACCCTAATGCGTCAGAAATGGCAAATAAATGCTGTATTTACATATCTGCCACTGTGCAGCAGAATCCGTATAGGTGTTCGAGTGTTCGAACCCTAATGCGTGAGAAATGGTAAGGAAACGTTGTATTTACATATCTACAAATGCGCAGGAGAATCCGTATAGGTGTTCGAGTGTTCGAACCCTAATGCGTGAGAAATGGTAACAAAACGTTGTATTTACATATCTGCCACTGTGCAGGAGAATCCGTATAGGTGTTCGAGTGTTCGAACCCTAATGCGTCAGAAATGGCAAATAAATGCCGTATTTACATATCTGCCACTGTGCAGCAGAATCCGTATAGGTGTTCGAGTGTTCGAACCCTAATGCGTGAGAAATGGTAAGGAAACGTTGTATTTACATATCTACAAATGCGCAGGAGAATCCGTATAGGTGTTCGAGTGTTCGAACCCTAATGCGTGAGAAATGGTAAGGAAACGTTGTATTTACAAATCTGCCACAGTACAGGAGAATCCGTATAGGTGTTCGAGTGTTCGAACCCTAATGCGTGAGAAATTGCAAATAAATGCCGTATTTACATATCTGCCACTGTGCAGCAGAATCCGTATAGGTGTTCGAGTGTTCGAACCCTAATGCGTGAGAAATGGTAAGTAAATGTCGTATTTACATATCTGCCACTGTGCAGGAGAATCCGTATAGGCGTTCGAGTGTTCGAACCCTAATGCGTGAGAAATGGTAAGGAAACGTTGTATTTACATATCTACAACTGCGCAGGAGAATCCGTATAGGTGTTCGAGTGTTCGAACCCTAATGCGTGAGAAATGGTAACGAAACGTTGTATTTACATATCTGCCACTGTGCAGGAGAATCCGTATAGGTGTTCGAGTGTTCGAACCCTAATGCGTCAGAAATGGCAAATAAATGCCGTATTTACATATCTGCCACTTTGCAGGGGAATCCGTATAGGTGTTCGAGTGTTCGAACCCTAATGCGTCAGAAATGGCAAATAAATGCCGTATTTACATATCTGCCACTGTGCTGCAGAATCCGTATAGGTGTTCGAGTGTTCGAACCCTAATGCGTGAGAAATGGTAAGGAAACGTTGTATTTACATATCTACAACTGCGCAGGAGAATCCGTATAGGTGTTCGAGTGTTCGAACCCTAATGCGTGAGAAATGGTAACGAAACGTTGTATTTACATATCTGCCACTGTGCAGGAGAATCCGTATAGGTGTTCGAGTGTTCGAACCCTAATGCGTGAGAAATGGCAAATAAATGCCGTATTTACATATCTGCCACTGTGTAGCAGAATCCGTATAGGTGTTCGAGTGTTCGAACCCTAATGCGTGAGAAATGGTAAGGAAACGTTGTATTTACATATCTACAACTGCGCAGGAGAATCCGTATAGGTGTTCGAGTGTTCGAACCCTAATGCGTGGGAAATGGTAAGGAAACGTTGTATTTACATATCTGCAACTGTGCAGGAGAATCCGTATAGGTGTTCGAGTGTTCGAACCCTGATGCGTTAGAAATGGTAAGTAAATGCCGTATTTACATATCTGCTACTGTGCAGGAGAATCCGTATAGGTGTTCGAGTGTTCGAACCCTAATGCGTGAGAAATGGTAAGTAAATGCCGTATTTACATATCTGCCACTCTGCAGGAGAATCCATATAGGTGTTCGAGTGTTCGAACCCTAATGCGTGAGAAATGGTAAGGAAACGTTGTATTTACATATCTGCCACTGTGCAGGAGAATCCGTATAGGTGTTCGAGTGTTCGAACCCTAATGCGTGAGAAATGGTAAGGAAACGTTGTATTTACATATCTGCCACTGTGCAGGAGAATCCGTATAGGTGTTCGAGTCTTCAAACCCTAAAGCGTGAGAAATGGCAAATAAATGCCGTATTTACATATCTGCCACTGTGCAGCAGAATCCGTATAGGAGTTCGAGTGTTCGAACCCTAATGCGTGAGAAATGGGAAGGAGACGTTGTATTTACATATCTGCCACTGTGCAGGAGAATCCGTATAGGTGTTCGAGTTTTCGAACCCTAATGCGTGAGAAATGGCAAATAAATGCCGTATTTACATATCTGCCACTGTGTAGGAGAATCCGTATAGGTGTTCGAGTGTTCGAACCCTAATGCGTGAGAAATTGTGAGGAAACGTTGTATTTACATATCTGCCACTGTGCAGGAGAATCCATATAGGTGTTCGAGTGTTGGAACCCTAATGCGTGAGAAATGGTAAGTAAATGCCGTATTTATATATCTGCCACTGTGCAGGAGAATCCGTATAGGTGTTCGAGTGTTCGAACCCTAATGCGTGAGAAATGGTAAGGAAACGTTGTATTCACATATCTGCCACTGTGCAGGAGAAGCCGTATAGGTGTTCGAGTATTCGAACCCTACTGCGTGAGAAATGGCAAATAAATGCCGTATTTACATATCTGCCACTGTGCAGGAGAATCCGTATAGGTGTTCGAGTGTTCGAACCCTAATGCGTGAGAAATGGCAAATAAATGCCGTATTTACATATCTGCCACTGTGTAGCAGAATCCGTATAGGTGTTCGAGTGTTCGAACCCTAATGCGTGAGAAATGGTAAGTAAATGTCGTACTTACATATCTGCCACTGTGCAGGAGAATCCGTATAGGTGTTCGAGTGTTCGAACCCTAATGCGTGAGAAATGGTAACGAAACATTGTATTTACATATCTGCCACTATGCAGGAGAATCCGTATAGGTGTTCGAGTGTTCGAACCCTAATGCGTCAGAAATGGCAAATAAATGCTGTATTTACATATCTGCCACTGTGCAGCAGAATCCGTATAGGTGTTCGAGTGTTCGAACCCTAATGCGTGAGAAATGGTAAGGAAACGTTGTATTTACATATCTACAAATGCGCAGGAGAATCCGTATAGGTGTTCGAGTGTTCGAACCCTAATGCGTAAGAAATGGTAACGAAACGTTGTATTTACATATCTGCCACTGTGCAGGAGAATCCGTATAGGTGTTCGAGTGTTCGATCCCTAATGCGTCAGAAATGGCAAATAAATGCCGTATTTACATATCTGCCACTGTGCAGCAGAATCCGTATAGGTGTTCGAGTGTTCGAACCCTAACGCCTGAGAAATTGTAAGGAAACGTTGTATTTACATATCTGCCACTGTGCAGGAGAATCCGTGTAGGTGTTCGAGTGTTCGAACCCTAAAGCGTGAGAAATGGCAAATAAATGCTGTATTTACATATCTGCCACTGTGCAGCAGAATCCGTATAGGAGTTCGAGTGTTCGACCCCTAATGCGTGAGAAATGGGAAGGAGACGTTGTATTTACATATCTGCCACTGTGCAGGAGAATCCGTATAGGTGTTCGAGTGTTCGAACCCTAATGCGTGAGAAAGGGCAAATAAATGCCGTATTTACATATTTGCCACTGTGCAGGAGAATCCGTATAGGTGTTCGAGTGTTCGAACCCTAATGCGTGAGAAATTGTGAGGAAACGTTGTATTTACATATCTGCCATTGTACAGGAGAATCCGTATAGGTGTTTGAGTGTTGGAACCCTAATGCGTGAGAAATGGTAAGTAAATGCCGTATTTATATATCTGCCACTGTGCAGGAGAATCCGTATAGGTGTTCGAGTATTCGAACCCTACTGCGTGAGAAATGGCAACTAAATGCCGTATTTACATATCTGCCACTGTGCAGGAGAATCCGTATAGGTGTTCGAGTGTTCGAACCCTAATGCGTGAGAAATGGTAAGGAAACGTTGTATTTACATATCTGCAACTGTGCAGGAGAATCCGTATAGGTGTTCGAGTGTTCGAACCCTGATGCGTTAGAAATGGTAAGTAAATGCCGTATTTACATATCTGCTACTGTGCAGGAGAATCCGTATAGGTGTTCGAGTGTTCGAACCCTAATGCGTGAGAAATTGTGAGGAAACGTTGTATTTACATATCTGCAACTGTGCAGGAGAATCCGTATAGGTGTTCGAGTGTTCGAACCCTAATGCGTCAGAAATGGCAAATAAATGCTGTATTTACATATCTGCCACTGTGCAGCAGAATCCGTATAGGTGTTCGAGTGTTCGAACCCTAATGCGTGAGAACTGGTAAGGAAACGTTGTATTTACATATCTACAAATGCGCAGGAGAATCCGTATAGGTGTTCGAGTGTTCGAACCCTAATGCGTGAGAAATGGTAACGAAACGTTGTATTTACATATCTGCCACTGTGCAGGAGAATCCGTATAGGTGTTCGAGTGTTCGAACCCTAATGCGTGAGAAATGGTAAGGAAACGTTGTATTTACATATCTGCCACTGTGCAGGAGAATCCGTATAGGTGTTCGAGTCTTCAAACCGTAAAGCGTGAGAAATGGCAAATAAATGCCGTATTTACATATCTGCCACTGTGCAGCAGAATCCGTATAGGAGTTCGAGTGTTCGAACCCTAATGCGTGAGAAATGGGAAGGAGACGTTGTATTTACAAATCTGCCACTGTGCAGGAGAATCCGTATAGGTGTTCGAGTTTTCGAACCCTAATGCGTGAGAAATGGCAAATAAATGCCGTATTTACATATCTGCCACTGTGTAGGAGAATCCGTATAGGTGTTCGAGTGTTCGAACCCTAATGCGTGAGAAATTGTGAGGAAACGTTGTATTTACATATCTGCCACTGTGCAGGAGAATCCATATAGGTGTTCGAGTGTTGGAACCCTAATGCGTGAGAAATGGTAAGTAAATGCCGTATTTATATATCTGCCACTGTGCAGGAGAATCCGTATAGGTGTTCGAGTGTTCGAACCCTAATGCGTGAGAAATGGTAAGGAAACGTTGTATTCACATATCTGCCACTGTGCAGGAGAATCCGTATAGGTGTTCGAGTATTCGAACCCTACTGCGTGAGAAATGGCAAATAAATGCCGTATTTACATATCTGCCACTGTGCAGGAGAATCCGTATAGGTGTTCGAGTGTTCGAACCCTAATGCGTGAGAAATGGCAAATAAATGCCGTATTTACATATCTGCCACTGTGTAGCAGAATCCGTATAGGTGTTCGAGTGTTCGAACCCTAATGCGTGAGAAATGGTAAGTAAATGTCGTACTTACATATCTGCCACTGTGCAGGAGAATCCGTATAGGTGTTCGAGTGTTCGAACCCTAATGCGTGAGAAATGGTAACGAAACATTGTATTTACATATCTGCCACTATGCAGGAGAATCCGTATAGGTGTTCGAGTGTTCGAACCCTAATGCGTCAGAAATGGCAAATAAATGCTGTATTTACATATCTGCCACTGTGCAGCAGAATCCGTATAGGTGTTCGAGTGTTCGAACCCTAATGCGTGAGAAATGGTAAGGAAACGTTGTATTTACATATCTACAAATGCGCAGGAGAATCCGTATAGGTGTTCGAGTGTTCGAACCCTAATGCGTGAGAAATGGTAACAAAACGTTGTATTTACATATCTGCCACTGTGCAGGAGAATCCGTATAGGTGTTCGAGTGTTCGAACCCTAATGCGTCAGAAATGGCAAATAAATGCCGTATTTACATATCTGCCACTGTGCAGCAGAATCCGTATAGGTGTTCGAGTGTTCGAACCCTAATGCGTGAGAAATGGTAAGGAAACGTTGTATTTACATATCTACAAATGCGCAGGAGAATCCGTATAGGTGTTCGAGTGTTCGAACCCTAATGCGTGAGAAATGGTAAGGAAACGTTGTATTTACATATCTGCCACAGTACAGGAGAATCCGTATAGGTGTTCGAGTGTTCGAACCCTAATGCGTGAGAAATTGCAAATAAATGCCGTATTTACATATCTGCCACTGTGCAGCAGAATCCGTATAGGTGTTCGAGTGTTCGAACCCTAATGCGTGAGAAATGGTAAGTAAATGTCGTATTTACATATCTGCCACTGTGCAGGAGAATCCGTATAGGTGTTCGAGTGTTCGAACCCTAATGCGTGAGAAATGGTAAGGAAACGTTGTATTTACATATCTACAACTGCGCAGGAGAATCCGTATAGGTGTTCGAGTGTTCGAACCCTAATGCGTGAGAAATGGTAACGAAACGTTGTATTTACATATCTGCCACTGTGCAGGAGAATCCGTATAGGTGTTCGAGTGTTCGAACCCTAATGCGTCAGAAATGGCAAATAAATGCCGTATTTACATATCTGCCACTGTGCAGGGGAATCCGTATAGGTGTTCGAGTGTTCGAACCCTAATGCGTCAGAAATGGCAAATAAATGCCGTATTTACATATCTGCCACTGTGCTGCAGAATCCGTATAGGTGTTCGAGTGTTCGAACCCTAATGCGTGAGAAATGGTAAGGAAACGTTGTATTTACATATCTACAACTGCGCAGGAGAATCCGTATAGGTGTTCGAGTGTTCGAACCCTAATGCGTGAGAAATGGTAACGAAACGTTGTATTTACATATCTGCCACTGTGCAGGAGAATCCGTATAGGTGTTCGAGTGTTCGAACCCTAATGCGTGAGAAATGGCAAATAAATGCCGTATTTACATATCTGCCACTGTGTAGCAGAATCCGTATAGGTGTTCGAGTGTTCGAACCCTAATGCGTGAGAAATGGTAAGGAAACGTTGTATTTACATATCTACAACTGCGCAGGAGAATCCGTATAGGTGTTCGAGTGTTCGAACCCTAATGCGTGGGAAATGGTAAGGAAACGTTGTATTTACATATCTGCAACTGTGCAGGAGAATCCGTATAGGTGTTCGAGTGTTCGAACCCTGATGCGTTAGAAATGGTAAGTAAATGCCGTATTTACATATCTGCTACTGTGCAGGAGAATCCGTATAGGTGTTCGAGTGTTCGAACCCTAATGCGTGAGAAATGGTAAGTAAATGCCGTATTTACATATCTGCCACTCTGCAGGAGAATCCATATAGGTGTTCGAGTGTTCGAACCCTAATGCGTGAGAAATGGTAAGGAAACGTTGTATTTACATATCTGCCACTGTGCAGGAGAATCCGTATAGGTGTTCGAGTGTTCGAACCCTAATGCGTGAGAAATGGTAAGGAAACGTTGTATTTACATATCTGCCACTGTGCAGGAGAATCCGTATAGGTGTTCGAGTCTTGAAACCCTAAAGCGTGAGAAATGGCAAATAAATGCCGTATTTACATATCTGCCACTGTGCAGCAGAATCCGTATAGGAGTTCGAGTGTTCGAACCCTAATGCGTGAGAAATGGGAAGGAGACGTTGTATTTACATATCTGCCACTGTGCAGGAGAATCCGTATAGGTGTTCGAGTTTTCGAACCCTAATGCGTGAGAAATGGCAAATAAATGCCGTATTTACATATCTGCCACTGTGTAGGAGAATCCGTATAGGTGTTCGAGTGTTCGAACCCTAATGCGTGAGAAATTGTGAGGAAACGTTGTATTTACATCTCTGCCACTGTGCAGGAGAATCCATATAGGTGTTCGAGTGTTGGAACCCTAATGCGTGAGAAATGGTAAGTAAATGCCGTATTTATATATCTGCCACTGTGCAGGAGAATCCGTATAGGTGTTCGAGTGTTCGAACCCTAATGCGTGAGAAATGGTAAGGAAACGTTGTATTCACATATCTGCCACTGTGCAGGAGAAGCCGTATAGGTGTTCGAGTATTCGAACCCTACTGCGTGAGAAATGGCAAATAAATGCCGTATTTACATATCTGCCACTGTGCAGGAGAATCCGTATAGGTGTTCGAGTGTTCGAACCCTAATGCGTGAGAAATGGCAAATAAATGCCGTATTTACATATCTGCCACTGTGTAGCAGAATCCGTATAGGTGTTCGAGTGTTCGAACCCTAATGCGTGAGAAATGGTAAGTAAATGTCGTACTTACATATCTGCCACTGTGCAGGAGAATCCGTATTGGTGTTTGAGTGTTCGAACCCTAATGCGTGAGAAATGGTAACGAAACATTGTATTTACATATCTGCCACTATGCAGGAGAATCCGTATAGGTGTTCGAGTGTTCGAACCCTAATGCGTCAGAAATGGCAAATAAATGCTGTATTTACATATCTGCCACTGTGCAGCAGAATCCGTATAGGTGTTCGAGTGTTCGAACCCTAATGCGTGAGAAATGGTAAGGAAACGTTGTATTTACATATCTACAAATGCGCAGGAGAATCCGTATAGGTGTTCGAGTGTTCGAACCCTAATGCGTGAGAAATGGTAACGAAACGTTGTATTTACATATCTGCCATTGTGCAGGAGAATCCGTATAGGTGTTCGAGTGTTCGATCCCTAATGCGTCAGAAATGGCAAATAAATGCCGTATTTACATATCTGCCACTGTGCAGCAGAATCCGTATAGGTGTTCGAGTGTTCGAACCCTAACGCGTGAGAAATTGTAAGGAAACGTTGTATTTACATATCTGCCACTGTGCAGGAGAATCCGTGTAGGTGTTCGAGTGTTCGAACCCTAAAGCGTGAGAAATGGCAAATAAATGCTGTATTTACATATCTGCCACTGTGCAGCAGAATCCGTATAGGAGTTCGAGTGTTCGACCCCTAATGCGTGAGAAATGGGAAGGAGACGTTGTATTTACATATCTGCCACTGTGCAGGAGAATCCGTATAGGTGTTCGAGTGTTCGAACCCTAATGCGTGAGAAAGGGCAAATAAATGCCGTATTTACATATTTGCCACTGTGCAGGAGAATCCGTATAGGTGTTCGAGTGTTCGAACCCTAATGCGTGAGAAATTGTGAGGAAACGTTGTATTTACATATCTGCCATTGTACAGGAGAATCCGTATAGGTGTTTGAGTGTTGGAACCCTAATGCGTGAGAAATGGTAAGTAAATGCCGTATTTATATATCTGCCACTGTGCAGGAGAATCCGTATAGGTGTTCGAGTATTCGAACCCTACTGCGTGAGAAATGGCAACTAAATGCCGTATTTACATATCTGCCACTGTGCAGGAGAATCCGTATAGGTGTTCGAGTGTTCGAACCCTAATGCGTGAGAAATGGTAAGGAAACGTTGTATTTACATATCTGCAACTGTGCAGGAGAATCCGTATAGGTGTTCGAGTGTTCGAACCCTGATGCGTTAGAAATGGTAAGTAAATGCCGTATTTACATATCTGCTACTGTGCAGGAGAATCCGTATAGGTGTTCGAGTGTTCGAACCCTAATGCGTGAGAAATTGTGAGGAAACGTTGTATTTACATATCTGCAACTGTGCAGGAGAATCCGTATAGGTGTTCGAGTGTTCGAACCCTAATGCGTCAGAAATGGCAAATAAATGCTGTATTTACATATCTGCCACTGTGCAGCAGAATCCGTATAGGTGTTCGAGTGTTCGAACCCTAATGCGTGAGAACTGGTAAGGAAACGTTGTATTTACATATCTACAAATGCGCAGGAGAATCCGTATAGGTGTTCGAGTGTTCGAACCCTAATGCGTGAGAAATGGTAACGAAACGTTGTATTTACATATCTGCCACTGTGCAGGAGAATCCGTATAGGTGTTCGAGTGTTCGAACCCTAATGCGTCAGAAATGGCAAATAAATGCCGTATTTACATTTCTGCCACTGTGCAGCAGAATCCGTATAGGTGTTCGAGTGTTCGAACCCTAATGCGTGAGAAATGGTAAGTAAATGTCGTATTTACATATCTGCCACTGTGCAGGAGAATCCGTATAGGTGTTCGAGTGTTCGAACCCTAATGCGTGAGAAATGGTAAGGAAACGTTGTATTTACATATCTGCCACTGTGCAGGAGAATCCGTATAGGTGTTCGAGTGTTCGAACCCTAATGCGTGAGAAAGGGCAAATAAATGCCGTATTTACATATTTGCCACTGTGCAGGAGAATCCGTATAGGTGTTCGAGTGTTCGAACCCTAATGCGTGAGAAATTGTGAGGAAACGTTGTATTTACATATCTGCCATTGTACAGGAGAATCCGTATAGGTGTTTGAGTGTTGGAACCCTAATGCGTGAGAAATGGTAAGTAAATGCCGTATTTATATATCTGCCACTGTGCAGGAGAATCCGTATAGGTGTTCGAGTATTCGAACCCTACTGCGTGAGAAATGGCAACTAAATGCCGTATTTACATATCTGCCACTGTGCAGGAGAATCCGTATAGGTGTTCGAGTGTTCGAACCCTAATGCGTGAGAAATGGTAAGGAAACGTTGTATTTACATATCTGCAACTGTGCAGGAGAATCCGTATAGGTGTTCGAGTGTTCGAACCCTGATGCGTTAGAAATGGTAAGTAAATGCCGTATTTACATATCTGCTACTGTGCAGG
The DNA here is from genome assembly GCA_036172215.1 of Camellia granthamiana. Taxonomy (NCBI): domain Eukaryota; kingdom Viridiplantae; phylum Streptophyta; class Magnoliopsida; order Ericales; family Theaceae; genus Camellia; species Camellia granthamiana. The sequence continues at coordinate 51,345 of JAXFYN010000494.1, forward strand.
AGAATCCGTATAGGTGTTCGAGTGTTCGAACCCTAATGCGTGAGAAATTGTGAGGAAACGTTGTATTTACATATCTGCAACTGTGCAGGAGAATCCGTATAGGTGTTCGAGTGTTCGAACCCTAATGCGTCAGAAATGGCAAATAAATGCTGTATTTACATATCTGCCACTGTGCAGCAGAATCCGTATAGGTGTTCGAGTGTTCGAACCCTAATGCGTGAGAACTGGTAAGGAAACGTTGTATTTACATATCTACAAATGCGCAGGAGAATCCGTATAGGTGTTCGAGTGTTCGAACCCTAATGCGTGAGAAATGGTAACGAAACGTTGTATTTACATATCTGCCACTGTGCAGGAGAATCCGTATAGGTGTTCGAGTGTTCGAACCCTAATGCGTCAGAAATGGCAAATAAATGCCGTATTTACATATCTGCCACTGTGCAGGGGAATCCGTATAGGTGTTCGAGTGTTCGAACCCTAATGCGTCAGAAATGGCAAATAAATGCCGTATTTACATATCTGCCACTGTGCTGCAGAATCCGTATAGGTGTTCGAGTGTTCGAACCCTAATGCGTGAGAAATGGTAAGGAAACGTTGTATTTACATATCTACAACTGCGCAGGAGAATCCGTATAGGTGTTCGAGTGTTCGAACCCTAATGCGTGAGAAATGGTAACGAAACGTTGTATTTACATATCTGCCACTGTGCAGGAGAATCCGTATAGGTGTTCGAGTGTTCGAACCCTAATGCGTGAGAAATGGCAAATAAATGCCGTATTTACATATCTGCCACTGTGTAGCAGAATCCGTATAGGTGTTCGAGTGTTCGAACCCTAATGCGTGAGAAATGGTAAGGAAACGTTGTATTTACATATCTACAACTGCGCAGGAGAATCCGTATAGGTGTTCGAGTGTTCGAACCCTAATGCGTGGGAAATGGTAAGGAAACGTTGTATTTACATATCTGCAACTGTGCAGGAGAATCCGTATAGGTGTTCGAGTGTTCGAACCCTGATGCGTTAGAAATGGTAAGTAAATGCCGTATTTACATATCTGCTACTGTGCAGGAGAATCCGTATAGGTGTTCGAGTGTTCGAACCCTAATGCGTGAGAAATGGTAAGTAAATGCCGTATTTACATATCTGCCACTCTGCAGGAGAATCCATATAGGTGTTCGAGTGTTCGAACCCTAATGCGTGAGAAATGGTAAGGAAACGTTGTATTTACATATCTGCCACTGTGCAGGAGAATCCGTATAGGTGTTCGAGTGTTCGAACCCTAATGCGTGAGAAATGGTAAGGAAACGTTGTATTTACATATCTGCCACTGTGCAGGAGAATCCGTATAGGTGTTCGAGTCTTGAAACCCTAAAGCGTGAGAAATGGCAAATAAATGCCGTATTTACATATCTGCCACTGTGCAGCAGAATCCGTATAGGAGTTCGAGTGTTCGAACCCTAATGCGTGAGAAATGGGAAGGAGACGTTGTATTTACATATCTGCCACTGTGCAGGAGAATCCGTATAGGTGTTCGAGTTTTCGAACCCTAATGCGTGAGAAATGGCAAATAAATGCCGTATTTACATATCTGCCACTGTGTAGGAGAATCCGTATAGGTGTTCGAGTGTTCGAACCCTAATGCGTGAGAAATTGTGAGGAAACGTTGTATTTACATCTCTGCCACTGTGCAGGAGAATCCATATAGGTGTTCGAGTGTTGGAACCCTAATGCGTGAGAAATGGTAAGTAAATGCCGTATTTATATATCTGCCACTGTGCAGGAGAATCCGTATAGGTGTTCGAGTGTTCGAACCCTAATGCGTGAGAAATGGTAAGGAAACGTTGTATTCACATATCTGCCACTGTGCAGGAGAAGCCGTATAGGTGTTCGAGTATTCGAACCCTACTGCGTGAGAAATGGCAAATAAATGCCGTATTTACATATCTGCCACTGTGCAGGAGAATCCGTATAGGTGTTCGAGTGTTCGAACCCTAATGCGTGAGAAATGGCAAATAAATGCCGTATTTACATATCTGCCACTGTGTAGCAGAATCCGTATAGGTGTTCGAGTGTTCGAACCCTAATGCGTGAGAAATGGTAAGTAAATGTCGTACTTACATATCTGCCACTGTGCAGGAGAATCCGTATTGGTGTTTGAGTGTTCGAACCCTAATGCGTGAGAAATGGTAACGAAACATTGTATTTACATATCTGCCACTATGCAGGAGAATCCGTATAGGTGTTCGAGTGTTCGAACCCTAATGCGTCAGAAATGGCAAATAAATGCTGTATTTACATATCTGCCACTGTGCAGCAGAATCCGTATAGGTGTTCGAGTGTTCGAACCCTAATGCGTGAGAAATGGTAAGGAAACGTTGTATTTACATATCTACAAATGCGCAGGAGAATCCGTATAGGTGTTCGAGTGTTCGAACCCTAATGCGTGAGAAATGGTAACGAAACGTTGTATTTACATATCTGCCATTGTGCAGGAGAATCCGTATAGGTGTTCGAGTGTTCGATCCCTAATGCGTCAGAAATGGCAAATAAATGCCGTATTTACATATCTGCCACTGTGCAGCAGAATCCGTATAGGTGTTCGAGTGTTCGAACCCTAACGCGTGAGAAATTGTAAGGAAACGTTGTATTTACATATCTGCCACTGTGCAGGAGAATCCGTGTAGGTGTTCGAGTGTTCGAACCCTAAAGCGTGAGAAATGGCAAATAAATGCTGTATTTACATATCTGCCACTGTGCAGCAGAATCCGTATAGGAGTTCGAGTGTTCGACCCCTAATGCGTGAGAAATGGGAAGGAGACGTTGTATTTACATATCTGCCACTGTGCAGGAGAATCCGTATAGGTGTTCGAGTGTTCGAACCCTAATGCGTGAGAAAGGGCAAATAAATGCCGTATTTACATATTTGCCACTGTGCAGGAGAATCCGTATAGGTGTTCGAGTGTTCGAACCCTAATGCGTGAGAAATTGTGAGGAAACGTTGTATTTACATATCTGCCATTGTACAGGAGAATCCGTATAGGTGTTTGAGTGTTGGAACCCTAATGCGTGAGAAATGGTAAGTAAATGCCGTATTTATATATCTGCCACTGTGCAGGAGAATCCGTATAGGTGTTCGAGTATTCGAACCCTACTGCGTGAGAAATGGCAACTAAATGCCGTATTTACATATCTGCCACTGTGCAGGAGAATCCGTATAGGTGTTCGAGTGTTCGAACCCTAATGCGTGAGAAATGGTAAGGAAACGTTGTATTTACATATCTGCAACTGTGCAGGAGAATCCGTATAGGTGTTCGAGTGTTCGAACCCTGATGCGTTAGAAATGGTAAGTAAATGCCGTATTTACATATCTGCTACTGTGCAGGAGAATCCGTATAGGTGTTCGAGTGTTCGAACCCTAATGCGTGAGAAATTGTGAGGAAACGTTGTATTTACATATCTGCAACTGTGCAGGAGAATCCGTATAGGTGTTCGAGTGTTCGAACCCTAATGCGTCAGAAATGGCAAATAAATGCTGTATTTACATATCTGCCACTGTGCAGCAGAATCCGTATAGGTGTTCGAGTGTTCGAACCCTAATGCGTGAGAACTGGTAAGGAAACGTTGTATTTACATATCTACAAATGCGCAGGAGAATCCGTATAGGTGTTCGAGTGTTCGAACCCTAATGCGTGAGAAATGGTAACGAAACGTTGTATTTACATATCTGCCACTGTGCAGGAGAATCCGTATAGGTGTTCGAGTGTTCGAACCCTAATGCGTCAGAAATGGCAAATAAATGCCGTATTTACATTTCTGCCACTGTGCAGCAGAATCCGTATAGGTGTTCGAGTGTTCGAACCCTAATGCGTGAGAAATGGTAAGTAAATGTCGTATTTACATATCTGCCACTGTGCAGGAGAATCCGTATAGGTGTTCGAGTGTTCGAACCCTAATGCGTGAGAAATGGTAAGGAAACGTTGTATTTACATATCTGCCACTGTGCAGGAGAATCCGTATAGGTGTTCGAGTGTTCGAACCCTAATGCGTGAGAAAGGGCAAATAAATGCCGTATTTACATATTTGCCACTGTGCAGGAGAATCCGTATAGGTGTTCGAGTGTTCGAACCCTAATGCGTGAGAAATTGTGAGGAAACGTTGTATTTACATATCTGCCATTGTACAGGAGAATCCGTATAGGTGTTTGAGTGTTGGAACCCTAATGCGTGAGAAATGGTAAGTAAATGCCGTATTTATATATCTGCCACTGTGCAGGAGAATCCGTATAGGTGTTCGAGTATTCGAACCCTACTGCGTGAGAAATGGCAACTAAATGCCGTATTTACATATCTGCCACTGTGCAGGAGAATCCGTATAGGTGTTCGAGTGTTCGAACCCTAATGCGTGAGAAATGGTAAGGAAACGTTGTATTTACATATCTGCAACTGTGCAGGAGAATCCGTATAGGTGTTCGAGTGTTCGAACCCTGATGCGTTAGAAATGGTAAGTAAATGCCGTATTTACATATCTGCTACTGTGCAGGAGAATCCGTATAGGTGTTCGAGTGTTCGAACCCTAATGCGTGAGAAATTGTGAGGAAACGTTGTATTTACATATCTGCAACTGTGCAGGAGAATCCGTATAGGTGTTCGAGTGTTCGAACCCTAATGCGTCAGAAATGGCAAATAAATGCTGTATTTACATATCTGCCACTGTGCAGCAGAATCCGTATAGGTGTTCGAGTGTTCGAACCCTAATGCGTGAGAACTGGTAAGGAAACGTTGTATTTACATATCTACAAATGCGCAGGAGAATCCGTATAGGTGTTCGAGTGTTCGAACCCTAATGCGTGAGAAATGGTAACGAAACGTTGTATTTACATATCTGCCACTGTGCAGGAGAATCCGTATAGGTGTTCGAGTGTTCGAACCCTAATGCGTCAGAAATGGCAAATAAATGCCGTATTTACATATCTGCCACTGTGCAGCAGAATCCGTATAGGTGTTCGAGTGTTCGAACCCTAATGCGTGAGAAATGGTAAGTAAATGTCGTATTTACATATCTGTCACTGTGCAGGAGAATCCGTATAGGTGTTCGAGTGTTCGAACCCTAATGCATGAGAAATGGTAAGGAAACGTTGTATTTACATATCTACAACTGCGCAGGAGAATCCGTATAGGTGTTCGAGTGTTCGAACCCTAATGCGTGAGAAATGGTAACGAAACGTTGTATTTACATATCTGCCACTGTGCAGGGGAATCCGTATAGGTGTTCGAGTGTTCGAACCCAAATGCGTCAGAAATGGCAAATAAATGCCGTATTTACATATCTGCCACTGTGCTGCAGAATCCGTATAGGTGTTCGAGTGTTCGAACCCTAATGCGTGAGAAATGGTAAGGAAACGTTGTATTTACATATCTACAACTGCGCAGGAGAATCCGTATAGGTGTTCGAGTGTTCGAACCCTAATGCGTGAGAAATGGTAACGAAACGTTGTATTCACATATCTGCCACTGTGCAGGAGAATCCGTATAGGTGTTCGAGTGTTCGAACCCTAATGCGTCAGAAATGGCAAATAAATGCCGTATTTACATATCTGCCACTGTGCAGCAGAATCCGTATAGGTGTTCGAGTGTTCGAACCCTAATGCGTGAGAAATGGTAAGGAAACGTTGTATTTACATATCTACAACTGCGCAGGAGAATCCGTATAGGTGTTCGAGTGTTCGAACCCTAATGCGTGAGAAATGGTAAGGAAACGTTGTATTTACATATCTGCAACTGTGCAGGAGAATCCGTATAGGTGTTCGAGTGTTCGAACCCTAATGCGTGAGAAATGGTACGTAAATGCCGTATTTACATATCTGCCACTATGCAGGAGAATCCATATAGGTGTTCGAGTGTTCGAACCCTAATGCGTGAGAAATGGTAAGGAAACGTTGTATTTACATATCTACAACTGCGCAGGAGAATCCGTATAGGTGTTCGAGTGTTCGAACCCTAATGCGTGAGAAATGGTAAGTAAATGTCGTATTTACATATCTGCCACTGTGCAGGAGAATCCGTATAGGTGTTCGAGTGTTCGAACCCTAATGCGTGAGAAATGGTAACGAAACGTTGTATTTACATATCTGCCACTGTGCAGGAGAATCCGTATAGGTGTTCGAGTGTTCGAACCCTAATGCGGCAGAAATGGCAAATAAATGCCGTATTTACATATCTGCCACTGTGTAGCAGAATCCGTATAGGTGTTCGAGTGTTCGAACCCTAATGCGTGAGAAATGGTAAGGAAACGTTGTATTTACATATCTGCTACTGTGCAGGAGAATCCGTATAGGTGTTCGAGTATTCGAACCCTACTGCGTGAGAAATGGCAAATAAATGCCGTATTTACATATCTGCCACTGTGCAGGAGAATCCGTATAGGTGTTCGAGTGTTCGAACCCTAATGCGTCAGAAATGGCAAATAAATGCCGTAATTACATATCTGCCACTGTGTAGCAGAATCCGTATAGGTGTTCGAGTGTTCGAACCCTAATGCGTGAGAAATGGTAAGTAAATGTCGTACTTACATATCTGCCACTGTGCAGGAGAATCCGTATAGGTGTTCGAGTGTTCGAAACCTAATGCGTGAGAAATGGTAACGAAACATTGTATTTACATATCTGGCACTATGCAGGAGAATCCGTATAGGTGTTCGAGTGTTCGAACCCTAATGCGTCAGAAATGGCAAATAAATGCTGTATTTACATATCTGCCACTGTGCAGCAGAATCCGTATAGGTGTTCGAGTGTTCGAACCCTAATGCGTGAGAAATGGTAAGGAAACGTTGTATTTACATATCTACAACTGCGCAGGAGAATCCGTATAGGTGTTCGAGTGTTCGAACCCTAATGCGTGAGAAATGGTAAGTAAATGTCGTATTTACATATCTGCCACTGTGCAGGAGAATCCGTATAGGTGTTCGAGTGTTCGAACCCTAATGCGTGAGAAATGGTAACGAAACGTTGTATTTACATATCTGCCACTGTGCAGGAGAATCCGTATAGGTGTTCGAGTGTTCGAACCCTAATGCGTCAGAAATGGCAAATAAATGCCGTATTTACATATCTGCCACTGTGTAGCAGAATCCGTATAGGTGTTCGAGTGTTCGAACCCTAATGCGTGAGAAATGGTAAGGAAACGTTGTATTTACATATCTACAACTGCGCAGGAGAATCCGTATAGGTGTTCGAGTGTTCGAACCCTAATGCGTGAGAAATGGTAAGGAAACGTTGTATTTACATATCTGCAACTGTGCAGGAGAATCCGTATAGGTGTTCGAGTGTTCGAACCCTGATGCGTTAGAAATGGTAAGTAAATGCCGTATTTACATATCTGCTACTGTGCAGGAGAATCCGTATAGGTGTTCGAGTGTTCGAACCCTAATGCGTGAGAAATGGTAAGTAAATGCCGTATTTACATATCTGCCACTATGCAGGAGAATCCATATAGGTGTTCGAGTGTTCGAACCCTAATGCGTGAGAAATGGTAAGGAACCGTTGTATTTACATATCTGCCACTGTGCAGGAGAATCCCTATAGGTGTTCGAGTGTTCGAACCCTAATGCGTGAGAAATGGTAAGGAAACGTTGTATTTACATATCTGCCACTGTGCAGGAGAATCCGTATAGGTGTTCGAGTCTTCAAACCCTAAAGCGTGAGAAATGGCAAACAAATGCCGTATTTACATATCTGCCACTGTGCAGCAGAATCCGTAGAGGAGTTCGAGTGTTCGAACCCTAATGCGTGAGAAATGGGAAGGAGACGTTGTATTTACATATCTGCCACTGTGCAGGAGAATCCGTATAGGTGTTCGAGTTTTCGAACCCTAATGCGTGAGAAATGGCAAATAAATGCCGTATTTACATATCTGCTACTGTGCAGGAGAATCCGTATAGGTGTTCGAGTGTTCGAACCCTAATGCGTGAGAAATTGTGAGGAAACGTTGTATTTACATATCTGCCACTGTGCAGGAGAATCCATATAGGTGTTCGAGTGTTGGAACCCTAATGCGTGAGAAATGGTAAGTAAATGCCGTATTTATATATCTGCCACTGTGCAGGAGAATCCGTATAGGTGTTCGAGTGTTCGAACCCTAATGCGTGAGAAATGGTAAGAAAACGTTGTATTCACATATCTGCCACTGTGCAGTAGAATCCGTATAGGTGTTCGAGTATTCGAACCCTACTGCGTGAGAAATGGCAAATAAATGCCGTATTTACATATCTGCCACTGTGCAGGAGAATCCGTATAGGTGTTCGAGTGTTCGAACCCTAATGCGTCAGAAATGGCAAATAAATGCCGTAATTACATATCTGCCACTGTGTAGCAGAATCCGTATAGGTGTTCGAGTGTTCGAACCCTAATGCGTGAGAAATGGTAAGTAAATGTCGTACTTACATATCTGCCACTGTGCAGGAGAATCCGTATAGGTGTTCGAGTGTTCGAAACCTAATGCGTGAGAAATGGTAACGAAACATTGTATTTACATATCTGGCACTATGCAGGAGAATCCGTATAGGTGTTCGAGTGTTCGAACCCTAATGCGTCAGAAATGGCAAATAAATGCTGTATTTACATATCTGCCACTGTGCAGCAGAATCCGTATAGGTGTTCGAGTGTTCGAACCCTAATGCGTGAGAAATGGTAAGGAAACGTTGTATTTACATATCTACAACTGCGCAGGAGAATCCGTATAGGTGTTCGAGTGTTCGAACCCTAATGCGTGAGAAATGGTAAGTAAATGTCGTATTTACATATCTGCCACTGTGCAGGAGAATCCGTATAGGTGTTCGAGTGTTCGAACCCTAATGCGTGAGAAATGGTAACGAAACGTTGTATTTACATATCTGCCACTGTGCAGGAGAATCCGTATAGGTGTTCGAGTGTTCGAACCCTAATGCGTCAGAAATGGCAAATAAATGCCGTATTTACATATCTGCCACTGTGTAGCAGAATCCGTATAGGTGTTCGAGTGTTCGAACCCTAATGCGTGAGAAATGGTAAGGAAACGTTGTATTTACATATCTACAACTGCGCAGGAGAATCCGTATAGGTGTTCGAGTGTTCGAACCCTAATGCGTGAGAAATGGTAAGGAAACGTTGTATTTACATATCTGCAACTGTGCAGGAGAATCCGTATAGGTGTTCGAGTGTTCGAACCCTGATGCGTTAGAAATGGTAAGTAAATGCCGTATTTACATATCTGCTACTGTGCAGGAGAATCCGTATAGGTGTTCGAGTGTTCGAACCCTAATGCGTGAGAAATGGTAAGTAAATGCCGTATTTACATATCTGCCACTATGCAGGAGAATCCATATAGGTGTTCGAGTGTTCGAACCCTAATGCGTGAGAAATGGTAAGGAACCGTTGTATTTACATATCTGCCACTGTGCAGGAGAATCCGTATAGGTGTTCGAGTGTTCGAACCCTAATGCGTGAGAAATGGTAAGGAAACGTTGTATTTACATATCTGCCACTGTGCAGGAGAATCCGTATAGGTGTTCGAGTCTTCAAACCCTAAAGCGTGAGAAATGGCAAACAAATGCCGTATTTACATATCTGCCACTGTGCAGCAGAATCCGTAGAGGAGTTCGAGTGTTCGAACCCTAATGCGTGAGAAATGGGAAGGAGACGTTGTATTTACATATCTGCCACTGTGCAGGAGAATCCGTATAGGTGTTCGAGTTTTCGAACCCTAATGCGTGAGAAATGGCAAATAAATGCCGTATTTACATATCTGCTACTGTGCAGGAGAATCCGTATAGGTGTTCGAGTGTTCGAACCCTAATGCGTGAGAAATTGTGAGGAAACGTTGTATTTACATATCTGCCACTGTGCAGGAGAATCCATATAGGTGTTCGAGTGTTGGAACCCTAATGCGTGAGAAATGGTAAGTAAATGCCGTATTTATATATCTGCCACTGTGCAGGAGAATCCGTATAGGTGTTCGAGTGTTCGAACCCTAATGCGTGAGAAATGGTAGGAAAACGTTGTATTCACATATCTGCCACTGTGCAGTAGAATCCGTATAGGTGTTCGAGTATTCGAACCCTACTGCGTGAGAAATGGCAAATAAATGCCGTATTTACATATCTGCCACTGTGCAGGAGAATCCGTATAGGTGTTCGAGTGTTCGAACCCTAATGCGTCAGAAATGGCAAATAAATGCCGTAATTACATATCTGCCACTGTGTAGCAGAATCCGTATAGGTGTTCGAGTGTTCGAACCCTAATGCGTGAGAAATGGTAAGTAAATGTCGTACTTACATATCTGCCACTGTGCAGGAGAATCCGTATAGGTGTTCGAGTGTTCGAAACCTAATGCGTGAGAAATGGTAACGAAACATTGTATTTACATATCTGCCACTATGCAGGAGAATCCGTATAGGTGTTCGAGTGTTCGAACCCTAATGCGTCAGAAATGGCAAATAAATGCTGTATTTACATATCTGCCACTGTGCAGCAGAATCCGTATAGGTGTTCGAGTGTTCGAACCCTAATGCGTGAGAAATGGTAAGGAAACGTTGTATTTACATATGTACAAATGCGCAGGAGAATCCGTATAGGTGTTCGAGTGTTCGAACCCTAATGCGTGAGAAATGGTAACGAAACGTTGTATTTACATATCTGCCACTTTGCAGGAGAATCCGTATAGGTGTTCGAGTGTTCGAACCCTAATGCGTCAGAAATGGCAAATAAATGCCGTATTTACATATCTGCCACTGTGCAGCAGAATCCGTATAGGTGTTCGAGTGTTCGAACCCTAATGCGTGAGAAATGGTAAGTAAATGTCGTATTTACATATATGCCACTGTGTAGGAGAATCCGTATAGGGGTTCGAGTGTTCGAACCCTAATGCGTGAGAAATGGTAAGGAAACGTTGTATTTACATATCTGCCACAGTACAGGAGAATTCGTATAGGTGTTCGAGTGTTCGAACCCTAATGCGTGAGAAATTGCAAATAAATGCCGTATTTACATATCTGCCACTGTGCAGCAGAATCCGTATAGGTGTTCGAGTGTTCGAACCCGAATGCGTGAGAAATGGTAAGTAAATGTCGTATTTACATATCGGCCACTGTGCAGGAGAATCCGTATAGGTGTTCGAGTGTTCGAACCCTAATTCGTGAGAAATGGTAAGGAAACGTTGTATTTACATATCTACAACTGCGCAGGAGAATCCGTATAGGTGTTCGAGTGTTCGAACCCTAATGCGTGAGAAATGGTAAGTAAATGTCGTATTTACATATATGCCACTGTGTAGGAGAATCCGTATAGGGGTTCGAGTGTTCGAACCCTAATGCGTGAGAAATGGTAAGGAAACGTTGTATTTACATATCTGCCACAGTACAGGAGAATTCGTATAGGTGTTCGAGTGTTCGAACCCTAATGCGTGAGAAATTGCAAATAAATGCCGTATTTACATATCTGCCACTGTGCAGCAGAATCCGTATAGGTGTTCGAGTGTTCGAACCCGAATGCGTGAGAAATGGTAAGTAAATGTCGTATTTACATATCGGCCACTGTGCAGGAGAATCCGTATAGGTGTTCGAGTGTTCGAACCCTAATTCGTGAGAAATGGTAAGGAAACGTTGTATTTACATATCTACAACTGCGCAGGAGAATCCGTATAGGTGTTCGAGTGTTCGAACCCTAATGCGTGAGAAATGGTAAGGAAACGTTGTATTTACATATCTGCCACTGTGCAGGAGAATCCGTATAGGTGTTCGAGTGTTCAAACCCTAATGCGTGAGAAATGGTAAGGAAACGTTGTATTTACATATCTGCCACAGTGCAGGAGAATCCGTATAGGTGTTCGAGTGTTCGAACCCTAATGCGTGAGAAATGGCAAATAAATGCCGTATTTACATATCTGCCACTGTGCAGCAGAATCCGTATAGGTGTTCGAGTGTTCGAACCCTAATGCGTGAGAAATGGTAAGTAAATGTCGTATTTACATATCTGCCACTGTGCAGGAGAATCCGTATAGGTGTTCGAGTGTTCGAACCCTAATGCGTGAGAAATGGTAAGGAAACGTTGTATTTACATATCTAAAACTGCGCAGGAGAATCCGTATAGGTGTTCGAGTGTTCGAACCCTAATGCGTGAGAAATGGTAACGAAACGTTGTATTCACATATCTGCCACTGTGCAGGAGAATCCGTATAGGTGTTCGAGTGTTCGAACCCTAATGCGTCAGAAATGGCAAATAAATGCCGTATTTACATATCTGCCACTGTGCAGCAGAATCCGTATAGGTGTTCGAGTGTTCGAACCCTAATGCGTGAGAAATGGTAAGGAAACGTTGTATTTACATATCTACAACTGCGCAGGAGAATCCGTATAGGTGTTCGAGTGTTCGAACCCTAATGCGTGAGAAATGGTAAGGAAACGTTGTATTTACATATCTGCAACTGTGCAGGAGAATCCGTATAGGTGTTCGAGTGTTCGAACCCTGATGCGTTAGAAATGGTAAGTAAATGCCGTATTTACATATCTGCTACTGTGCAGGAGAATCCGTATAGGTGTTCGAGTGTTCGAACCCTAATGCGTGAGAAATGGTAAGTAAATGCCGTATTTACATATCTGCCACTATGCAGGAGAATCCATATAGGTGTTCGAGTGTTCGAACCCTAATGCGTGAGAAATGGTAAGGAACCGTTGTATTTACATATCTGCCACTGTGCAGGAGAATCCGTATAGGTGTTCGAGTGTTCGAACCCTAATGCGTGAGAAATGGTAAGGAAACGTTGTATTTACATATCTGCCACTGTGCAGGAGAATCCGTATAGGTGTTCGAGTCTTCAAACCCTAAAGCGTGAGAAATGGCAAACAAATGCCGTATTTACATATCTGCCACTGTGCAGCAGAATCCGTAGAGGAGTTCGAGTGTTCGAACCCTAATGCGTGAGAAATGGGAAGGAGACGTTGTATTTACATATCTGCCACTGTGCAGGAGAATCCGTATAGGTGTTCGAGTTTTCGAACCCTAATGCGTGAGAAATGGCAAATAAATGCCGTATTTACATATCTGCTACTGTGCAGGAGAATCCGTATAGGTGTTCGAGTGTTCGAACCCTAATGCGTGAGAAATTGTGAGGAAACGTTGTATTTACATATCTGCCACTGTGCAGGAGAATCCATATAGGTGTTCGAGTGTTGGAACCCTAATGCGTGAGAAATGGTAAGTAAATGCCGTATTTATATATCTGCCACTGTGCAGGAGAATCCGTATAGGTGTTCGAGTGTTCGAACCCTAATGCGTGAGAAATGGTAGGAAAACGTTGTATTCACATATCTGCCACTGTGCAGTAGAATCCGTATAGGTGTTCGAGTATTCGAACCCTACTGCGTGAGAAATGGCAAATAAATGCCGTATTTACATATCTGCCACTGTGCAGGAGAATCCGTATAGGTGTTCGAGTGTTCGAACCCTAATGCGTCAGAAATGGCAAATAAATGCCGTAATTACATATCTGCCACTGTGTAGCAGAATCCGTATAGGTGTTCGAGTGTTCGAACCCTAATGCGTGAGAAATGGTAAGTAAATGTCGTACTTACATATCTGCCACTGTGCAGGAGAATCCGTATAGGTGTTCGAGTGTTCGAAACCTAATGCGTGAGAAATGGTAACGAAACATTGTATTTACATATCTGCCACTATGCAGGAGAATCCGTATAGGTGTTCGAGTGTTCGAACCCTAATGCGTCAGAAATGGCAAATAAATGCTGTATTTACATATCTGCCACTGTGCAGCAGAATCCGTATAGGTGTTCGAGTGTTCGAACCCTAATGCGTGAGAAATGGTAAGGAAACGTTGTATTTACATATGTACAAATGCGCAGGAGAATCCGTATAGGTGTTCGAGTGTTCGAACCCTAATGCGTGAGAAATGGTAACGAAACGTTGTATTTACATATCTGCCACTTTGCAGGAGAATCCGTATAGGTGTTCGAGTGTTCGAACCCTAATGCGTCAGAAATGGCAAATAAATGCCGTATTTACATATCTGCCACTGTGCAGCAGAATCCGTATAGGTGTTCGAGTGTTCGAACCCTAATGCGTGAGAAATGGTAAGTAAATGTCGTATTTACATATATGCCACTGTGTAGGAGAATCCGTATAGGGGTTCGAGTGTTCGAACCCTAATGCGTGAGAAATGGTAAGGAAACGTTGTATTTACATATCTGCCACAGTACAGGAGAATTCGTATAGGTGTTCGAGTGTTCGAACCCTAATGCGTGAGAAATTGCAAATAAATGCCGTATTTACATATCTGCCACTGTGCAGCAGAATCCGTATAGGTGTTCGAGTGTTCGAACCCGAATGCGTGAGAAATGGTAAGTAAATGTCGTATTTACATATCGGCCACTGTGCAGGAGAATCCGTATAGGTGTTCGAGTGTTCGAACCCTAATTCGTGAGAAATGGTAAGGAAACGTTGTATTTACATATCTACAACTGCGCAGGAGAATCCGTATAGGTGTTCGAGTGTTCGAACCCTAATGCGTGAGAAATGGTAAGTAAATGTCGTATTTACATATATGCCACTGTGTAGGAGAATCCGTATAGGGGTTCGAGTGTTCGAACCCTAATGCGTGAGAAATGGTAAGGAAACGTTGTATTTACATATCTGCCACAGTACAGGAGAATTCGTATAGGTGTTCGAGTGTTCGAACCCTAATGCGTGAGAAATTGCAAATAAATGCCGTATTTACATATCTGCCACTGTGCAGCAGAATCCGTATAGGTGTTCGAGTGTTCGAACCCGAATGCGTGAGAAATGGTAAGTAAATGTCGTATTTACATATCGGCCACTGTGCAGGAGAATCCGTATAGGTGTTCGAGTGTTCGAACCCTAATTCGTGAGAAATGGTAAGGAAACGTTGTATTTACATATCTACAACTGCGCAGGAGAATCCGTATAGGTGTTCGAGTGTTCGAACCCTAATGCGTGAGAAATGGTAAGGAAACGTTGTATTTACATATCTGCCACTGTGCAGGAGAATCCGTATAGGTGTTCGAGTGTTCAAACCCTAATGCGTGAGAAATGGTAAGGAAACGTTGTATTTACATATCTGCCACAGTGCAGGAGAATCCGTATAGGTGTTCGAGTGTTCGAACCCTAATGCGTGAGAAATGGCAAATAAATGCCGTATTTACATATCTGCCACTGTGCAGCAGAATCCGTATAGGTGTTCGAGTGTTCGAACCCTGATGCGTGAGAAATGGTAAGTAAATGTCGTATTTACATATCTGCCACTGTGCAGGAGAATCCGTATAGGTGTTCGAGTGTTCGAACCCTAATGCGTGAGAAATGGTAAGGAAACGTTGTATTTACATATCTAAAACTGCGCAGGAGAATCCGTATAGGTGTTCGAGTGTTCGAACCCTAATGCGTGAGAAATGGTAACGAAACGTTGTATTCACATATCTGCCACTGTGCAGGAGAATCCGTATAGGTGTTCGAGTGTTCGAACCCTAATGCGTCAGAAATGGCAAATAAATGCCGTATTTACATATCTGCCACTGTGCAGCAGAATCCGTATAGGTGTTCGAGTGTTCGAACCCTAATGCGTGAGAAATGGTAAGGAAACGTTGTATTTACATATCTACAACTGCGCAGGAGAATCCGTATAGGTGTTCGAGTGTTCGAACCCTAATGCGTGAGAAATGGTAACGAAACGTTGTATTCACATATCTGCCACTGTGCAGCAGAATCCGTATAGGTGTTCGAGTGTTCGAACCCTAATGCGTGAGAAATGGTAAGGAAACGTTGTATTTACATATCTGCAACTGTGCAGGAGAATCCATATAGGTGTTCGAGTGTTCGAACCCTGATGCGTTAGAAATGGTAAGTAAATGCCGTATTTACATATCTGCTACTGGGCAGGAGAATCCTTATAGGTGTTCGAGTGTTCGAACCCTAATGCGTGAGAAATGGTAAGGAAACGTTGTATTTACATATCTGCCACTGTGTAGGAGAATCCGTATAGGTGTTCGAGTGTTCGAACCCTAATGCGTGAGAAATGGTAAGGAAACGTTGTATTTACATATCTGCCACAGTGCAGGAGAATCCGTATAGGTGTTCGAGTGTTCGAACCCTAATGCGTGAGAAATGGCAAATAAATGCCGTATTTACATATCTGCCACTGTGCAGCAGAATCCGTATAGGTGTTCGAGTGTTCGAACCCTAATGCGTGAGAAATGGTAAGTAAATGTCGTATTTACATATCTGCCACTGTGCAGGAGAATCCGTATAAGTGTTCGAGTGTTCGAACCCTAATGCGTGAGAAATGGTAAGGAAACGTTGTATTTACATATCTGCCACAGTGCAGGAGAATCCGTATAGGTGTTCGAGTGTTCGAATCCTAATGCGTGAGAAATGGCAAATAAATGCCGTATTTACATATCTGCCACTGTGCAGTAGAATCCGTATAGGTGTTCGAGTGTTCGAACCCTAATGCGTGAGAAATGGTAAGGAAACGTTGTATTTACATATCTGCCACTGTGCAGGAGAATCCGTATAGGTGTTCGAGTGTTCGAACCCTAATGCGTGAGAATTGGTAAGGAAACGTTGTATTTACATATCTGCCACAGTGCAAGAGAATCCGTATAGGTGTTCGAGTGTTCGAACCCTAATGCGTGAGAAATGGCAAGGAAACGTTGTATTTACATATCTGCCACTGTGCAGGAGAATCCGTGTAGGTGTTCGAGTGTTCGAACCCTAATGCGTGAGAAATGGTAACGAAACGTTGTACTTACATATCTGCCACTGTGCAGGAGAATCCGTATAGGTGTTCGAGTGTTCGAACCCTAATGCGTCAGAAATGGCAAATAAATGCCGTATTTACATATCTGCCACTGTGCAGTAGAATCCGTATAGGTGTTCGAGTGTTCGAACCCTAATGCGTGAGAAATGGTAAGGAAACGTTGTATTTACATATCTACAACTGCGCAGGAGAATCCGTATAGGTGTTCGAGTGTTCGAACCCTAATGCGTGAGAAATGGTAAGGAAACGTTGTATTTACATATCTGCAACTGTGCAGGAGAATCCGTATAGGTGTTCGAGTGTTCGAACCCTGATGCGTTAGAAATGGTAAGTAAATGCCGTATTTACATATCTGCTACTGTGCAGGAGAATCCGTATAGGTGTTCGAGTGTTCGAACCCTAATGCGTGAGAAATGGTAAGTAAATGCCGTATTTACATATCTGCCACTATGCAGGAGAATCCATATAGGTGTTCGAGTGTTCGAACCCTAATGCGTGAGAAATGGTAAGGAAACGTTGTATTTACATATCTGCCACTGTGCAGGAGAATCCGTATAGGTGTTCGAGTGTTCGAACCCTAATGCGTGAGAAATGGCAAATAAATGCCGTATTTACATATCTGCCACTGTGCAGCAGAATCCGTATAGGTGTTCGAGTGTTCGAACCCTAATGCGTGAGAAATGGTAAGTAAATGCCGTATTTACATATCTGCCACTATGCAGGAGAATCCATATAGGTGTTCGAGTGTTCGAACCCTAATGCGTGAGAAATGGTAAGGAAACGTTGTATTTACATACCTGCCACAGTGCCGGAGAATCCGTATAGGTGTTCGAGTGTTCGAACCCTTATGCGTGAGAAATGGCAAATAAATGCCGTATTTACATATCTGCCACTGTGCAGCAGAATCCGTATAGGTGTTCGAGTGTTCGAACCCTAATGCGTGAGAAATGTTAAGGAAACGTTGTATTTACATATCTGCAACTGTGCAGGAGAATCCGTATAGGTGTTCGAGTGTTCGAACCCTGATGCGTTAGAAATGGTAAGTAAATGCCGTATTTACATATCTGCTACTGTGCAGGAGAATCCGTATAGGTGTTCGACTGTTCGAACCCTAATGCGTGAGAAATGGTAAGTAAATGCCGTATTTACATATCTGCCACTATGCAGGAGAATCCATATAGGTGTTCGAGTGTTCGAACCCTAATGCGTGAGAAATGGTAAGGAAACGTTGTATTTACATATCTGCCACAGTGCAGGAGAATCCGTATAGGTGTTCGAGTGTTCGAACCCTTATGCGTGAGAAATGGCAAATAAATGCCGTATTTACATATCTGCAACTGTGCAGCAGAATCCGTATAGGTGTTCGAGTGTTCGAACCCTAATGCGTGAGAAATGGTAAGTAAATGTCGTATTTACATATCTGCCACTGTGCAGGAGAATCCGTATAGGTCTTCGAGTGTTCGAACCCTAATGCGTGAGAAATGGTAAGGAAACGTTGTATTTACATATCTGCCACTGTGCAGGAGAATCCGTGTAGGTGTTCGAGTGTTCGAACCCTAATGCGTGTGAAATGGTAACGAAACGTTGTATTTACATATCTGCCACTGTGCAGGAGAATCCGTATAGGTGTTCGACTGTTCGAACCCTAATGCGTCAAAAATGGCAAATAAATGCCGTATTTACATATCTGCCACTGTGCAGCAGAATCCGTATAGGTGTTCGAGTGTTCGAACCCTAATGCGTGAGAAATTGTAAGGAAACGTTGTATTTACATATCTACAACTGCGCAGGAGAATCCATATAGGTGTTCGAGTGTTCGAACCCTAATGCGTGAGAAATGGTAAGGAAACGTTGTATTTACATATCTGCAACTGTGCAGGAGAATCCGTATAGGTGTTCGAGTGTTCGAACCCTGATGCGTTAGAAGTGGTAAGTAAATGCCGTATTTACATATCTGCTACTGTGCAGGAGAATCCGTATAGGTGTTCGAGTGTTCGAACCCTAATGCGTGAGAAATGGTAAGTAAATGCCGTATTTACATATCTGCCACTATGCAGGAGAATCCATATAGGTGTTCGAGTGTTCGAACCCTAATGCGTGAGAAATGGTAAGGAAACGTTGTATTTACATATCTGCCACTGTGCAGGAGAATCCGTATAGGTGTTCGAGTGTTCGAACCCTAATGCGTGAGAAATGGCAAATAAATGCCGTATTTACATATCTGCCACTGTGCAGCAGAATCCGTGCAGGTGTTCGAGTGTTCGAACCCTAATGCGTGAGAAATGGTAAGTAAATGTCGTATTTACATATCTGCCACTGTACAGGAGAATCCGTATAGGTGTTCGAGTGTTCGAACCCTAATGCGTGAGAAATGGTAAGGAAATGTTGTATTTACATATCTGCCACAGTGCAGGAGAATCCGTATAGGTGTTCGAGTGTTCGAACCCTAATGCGTGAGAAATGGCAAATAAATGCCGTATTTACATATCTGCCACTGTGCAGCAGAATCCGTATAGGTGTTCGAGTGTTCGAACCCTAATGCGTGAGAAATGGTAAGTAAATGTCGTATTTACATATCTGCCACTGTGCAGGAGGATCCGTATAGGTGTTCGAGTGTTCGAACCCTAAATCGTGAGAAATGGTAAGGAAACGTTGTATTTACATATCTGCCACTGTGCAGGAGAATCCGTGTAGGTGTTCGAGTGTTCGAACCCTAATGCGTGAGAAATGGTAACGAAACGTTGTATTTACATATCTGCCACTGTGCAGGAGAATCCGTATAGGTGTTCGAGTGTTCGAACCCTAATGCGTCAGAAATGGCAAATAAATGCCGTATTTACATATCAGCCACTGTGCAGCAGAATCCGTATAGGTGTTCGAGTGTTCGAACCCTAATGCGTGAGAAATGGTAAGGAAACGTTGTATTTACATATCTACAACTGCGCAGGAGAATCCGTATAGGTGTTCGAGTGTTCGAACCCTAATGCGTGAGAAATGGTAAGGAAACGTTGTATTTACATATCTGCAACTGTGCAGGAGAATCCGTATAGGTGTTCGAGTGTTCGAACCCTGATGCGTTAGAAATGGTAAGTAAATGCCGTATTTACATATCTGCTACTGTGCAGGAGAATCCGTATAGGTGTTCGAGTGTTCGAACCCTAATGCGTGAGAAATGGTAAGTAAATGCCGTATTTACATATCTGCCACTATGCAGGAGAATCCATATCGGTGTTCGAGTGTTCGAACCCTAATGCGTGAGAAATGGTAAGGAAACGTTGTATTTACATATCTGCCACTGTGCAGGAGAATCCGTATAGGTGTTCGAGTGTTCGAACCCTATTGCGTGAGAAATGGTAAGGAAACGTTGTATTTACATATCTGCCACAGTGCAGGAGAATCCGTATAGGTGTTCGAGTGTTCGAACCCTAATGCGTGAGAAATGGCAAGTAAATGCCGTATTTACATATCTGCCACTGTGCAGGAGAATCCGTATAGGTGTTCGAGTGTTCGAACCCTAATGCGTCAGAAATGGCAAATAAATGCCGTATTTACATATCAGCCACTGTGCAGCAGAATCCGTATAGGTGTTCGAGTGTTCGAACCCTAATGCGTGAGAAATGGTAAGGAAACGTTGTATTTACATATCTACAACTGCGCAGGAGAATCCGTATAGGTGTTCGAGTGTTCGAACCCTAATGCGTGAGAAATGGTAAGGAAACGTTGTATTTACATATCTGCAACTGTGCAGGAGAATCCGTATAGGTGTTCGAGTGTTCGAACCCTGATGCGTTAGAAATGGTAAGTAAATGCCGTATTTACATATCTGCTACTGTGCAGGAGAATCCGTATAGGTGTTCGAGTGTTCGAACCCTAATGCGTGAGAAATGGTAAGGAAACGTTGTATTTACATATCTGCCACTGTGCAGGAGAATCCGTATAGGTGTTCGAGTGTTCGAACCCTAATGCGCGAGAAATGGTAAGTAAATGTCGTATTTACATATCTGCCACTGTGCAGGAGAATCCGTATAGGTGTTCGATTGTTCGAACCCTAATGCGTGAGAAAAGGTAACGAAACGTTGTATTTACATCTCTGCCACTGTGCAGGAGAATCCGTATAGGAGTTCGAGTGTTCGAACCCTAATGCGTCAGAAATGGCAAATAAATGCCGTATTTACATATCTGCCACTGTGCAGCAGAATCCGTATAGGTGTTCGAGTGTTCGAACCCTAATGCGTGAGAAATGGTAAGGAAACGTTGTATTTACATATCTGCAACTGTGCAGGAGAATCCGTATAGGTGTTCGAGTGTTCGATCCCTGATGCGTTAGAAGTGGTAAGTAAATGCCGTATCTACATATCTGCCACTGTGCAGGAGAATCCGTATAGGTGTTCGAGTGTTCGAACCCTAATGCGTGAGAAATGGTAAGTAAATGCCGTTTTTACATATCTGCCAATGTACAGGAGAATCCGTATAGGTGTTCGAGTGTTCGAACCCTAATGCGTGAGAAATTGTAAGGAAACGTTGTATTTACATATCTGCCACTGTGCTGGAGAATCTGTGTAGGTGTCCGAGTGTTCAAACCCTACCGCGTGAGAAATGGTAAGGAAACGTTGTATTTACATATCTGCAACTGTGCAGGAGAATCCGTATAGGTGTTCGAGTGTTCGAACCCTGATGCGTTAGAAATGGTAAGTAAATGCCGTATTTACATATCTGCTACTGTGCAGGAGAATCCATATAGGTGTTCGAGTGTTCGAACCCTAATGCGTGAGAAATTGTGAGGAAACGTTGTATTTACATATCTACAACTGCGCAGGAGAATCCGTATAGGTGTTCGAGTGTTCGAACCCTAATGCGTGAGAAATGGTAAGGAAACGTTGTATTTACATATCTGCAACTGTGCAGGAGAATCCGTATAGGTGTTCGAGTGTTCGAACCCTGATGCGTTAGAAATGGTAAGTAAATGCCGTATTTACATATCTGCTACTGTGCAGGAGAATCCGTATAGGTGTTCGAGTGTTCGAACCCTAATGCGTGAGAAATGGTAAGTAAATGCCGTATTTACATATCTGCCACTATGCAGGAGAATCCATATCGGTGTTCGAGTGTTCGAACCCTAATGCGTGAGAAATGGTAAGGAAACGTTGTATTTACATATCTGCCACTGTGCAGGAGAATCCGTATAGGTGTTCGAGTGTTCGAACCCTATTGCGTGAGAAATGGTAAGGAAACGTTGTATTTACATATCTGCCACAGTGCAGGAGAATCCGTATAGGTGTTCGAGTGTTCGAACCCTAATGCGTGAGAAATGGTAACGAAACGTTGTATTTACATATCTGCCACTGTGCAGGAGAATCCGTATAGGTGTTCGAGTGTTCGAACCCTAATGCGTCAGAAATGGCAAATAAATGCCGTATTTACATATCTGCCACTGTGTAGCAGAATCCGTATAGGTGTTCGAGTGTTCGAACCCTAATGCGTGAGAAATGGTAAGGAAACGTTGTATTTACATATCTACAACTGCGCAGGAGAATCCGTATAGGTGTTCGAGTGTTCGAACCCTAATGCGTGAGAAATGGTAAGGAAACGTTGTATTTACATATCTGCAACTGTGCAGGAGAATCCGTATAGGTGTTCGAGTGTTCGATCCCTGATGCGTTAGAAGTGGTAAGTAAATGCCGTATCTACATATCTGCCACTGTGCAGGAGAATCCGTATAGGTGTTCGAGTGTTCGAACCCTAATGCGTGAGAAATGGTAAGTAAATGCCGTTTTTACATATCTGCCAATGTACAGGAGAATCCGTATAGGTGTTCGAGTGTTCGAACCCTAATGCGTGAGAAATTGTAAGGAAACGTTGTATTTACATATCTGCCACTGTGCTGGAGAATCTGTGTAGGTGTCCGAGTGTTCAAACCCTACCGCGTGAGAAATGGTAAGGAAACGTTGTATTTACATATCTGCAACTGTGCAGGAGAATCCGTATAGGTGTTCGAGTGTTCGAACCCTGATGCGTTAGAAATGGTAAGTAAATGCCGTATTTACATATCTGCTACTGTGCAGGAGAATCCATATAGGTGTTCGAGTGTTCGAACCCTAATGCGTGAGAAATTGTGAGGAAACGTTGTATTTACATATCTACAACTGCGCAGGAGAATCCGTATAGGTGTTCGAGTGTTCGAACCCTAATGCGTGAGAAATGGTAAGGAAACGTTGTATTTACATATCTGCAACGGTGCAGGAGAATCCGTATAGGTGTTCGAGTGTTCGAACCCTGATGCGTTAGAAATGGTAAGTAAATGCCGTATTTACATATCTGCTACTGTGCAGGAGAATCCGTATAGGTGTTCGAGTGTTCGAACCCTAATGCGTGAGAAATGGTAAGTAAATGCCGTATTTACATATCTGCCACTATGCAGGAGAATCCATATCGGTGTTCGAGTGTTCGAACCCTAATGCGTGAGAAATGGTAAGGAAACGTTGTATTTACATATCTGCCACTGTGCAGGAGAATCCGTATAGGTGTTCGAGTGTTCGAACCCTATTGCGTGAGAAATGGTAAGGAAACGTTGTATTTACATATCTGCCACAGTGCAGGAGAATCCGTATAGGTGTTCGAGTGTTCGAACCCTAATGCGTGAGAAATGGTAACGAAACGTTGTATTTACATATCTGCCACTGTGCAGGAGAATCCGTATAGGTGTTCGAGTGTTCGAACCCTAATGCGTCAGAAATGGCAAATAAATGCCGTATTTACATATCTGCCACTGTGTAGCAGAATCCGTATAGGTGTTCGAGTGTTCGAACCCTAATGCGTGAGAAATGGTAAGGAAACGTTGTATTTACATATCTACAACTGCGCAGGAGAATCCGTATAGGTGTTCGAGTGTTCGAACCCTAATGCGTGAGAAATGGTAAGGAAACGTTGTATTTACATATCTGCAACTGTGCAGGAGAATCCGTATAGGTGTTCGAGTGTTCGAACCCTGATGCGTTAGAAATGGTAAGTAAATGCCGTATTTACATATCTGCTACTGTGCAGGAGAATCCGTATAGGTGTTCGAGTGTTCGAACCCTAATGCGTGAGAAATGGTAAGTAAATGCCGTATTTACATATCTGCCACTATGCAGGAGAATCCATATCGGTGTTCGAGTGTTCGAACCCTAATGCGTGAGAAATGGTAAGGAAACGTTGTATTTACATATCTGCCACTGTGCAGGAGAATCCGTATAGGTGTTCGAGTGTTCGAACCCTATTGCGTGAGAAATGGTAAGGAAACGTTGTATTTACATATCTGCCACAGTGCAGGAGAATCCGTATAGGTGTGTTCGAGTGTTCGAACCCTAATGCGTGAGAAATGGTAAGGAAACGTTGTATTTACATATCTGCCACTGTGCAGGAGAATCCGTATAGGTGTTCGAGTGTTCGAACCCTAATGCGTGAGAAATGGTAAGGAAACGTTGTATTTACATATCTGCAACTGTGCAGGAGAATCCGTATAGGTGTTCGAGTGTTCGAACCCTGATGCGTTAGAAATGGTAAGTAAATGCCGTATTTACATATCTGCTACTGTGCAGGAGAATCCGTATAGGTGTTCGAGTGTTCGAACCCTAATGCGTGAGAAATGGTAAGTAAATGCCGTATTTACATATCTGCCACTATGCAGGAGAATCCATATAGGTGTTCGAGTGTTCGAACCCTAATGCGTGAGAAATGGTAAGGAAACGTTGTATTTACATATCTGCCACAGTGCAGGAGAATCCGTATAGGTGTTCGAGTGTTCGAACCCTTATGCGTGAGAAATGGCAAATAAATGCCGTATTTACATATCTGCAACTGTGCAGCAGAATCCGTATAGGTGTTCGAGTGTTCGAACCCTAATGCGTGAGAAATGGTAAGTAAATGTCGTATTTACATATCTGCCACTGTGCAGGAGAATCCGTATAGGTGTTCGAGTGTTCGAACCCTAATGCGTGAGAAATGGTAAGGAAACGTTGTATTTACATATCTGCCACTGTGCAGGAGAATCCGTGTAGGTGTTCGAGTGTTCGAACCCTAATGCGTGTGAAATGGTAACGAAACGTTGTATTTACATATCTGCCACTGTGCAGGAGAATCCGTATAGGTGTTCGAGTGTTCGAACCCTAATGCGTCAGAAATGGCAAATAAATGCCGTATTTACATATCTGCCACTGTGCAGCAGAATCCGTATAGGTGTTCGAGTGTTCGAACCCTAATGCGTGAGAAATTGTAAGGAAACGTTGTATTTACATATCTACAACTGCGCAGGAGAATCCATATAGGTGTTCGAGTGTTCGAACCCTAATGCGTGAGAAATGGTAAGGAAACGTTGTATTTACATATCTGCAACTGTGCAGGAGAATCCGTATAGGTGTTCGAGTGTTCGAACCCTGATGCGTTAGAAGTGGTAAGTAAATGCCGTATTTACATATCTGCTACTGTGCAGGAGAATCCGTATAGGTGTTCGAGTGTTCGAACCCTAATGCGTGAGAAATGGTAAGTAAATGCCGTATTTACATATCTGCCACTATGCAGGAGAATCCATATAGGTGTTCGAGTGTTCGAACCCTAATGCGTGAGAAATGGTAAGGAAACGTTGTATTTACATATCTGCCACTGTGCAGGAGAATCCGTATAGGTGTTCGAGTGTTCGAACCCTAATGCGTGAGAAATGGCAAATAAATGCCGTATTTACATATCTGCCACTGTGCAGCAGAATCCGTGCAGGTGTTCGAGTGTTCGAACCCTAATGCGTGAGAAATGGTAAGTAAATGTCGTATTTACATATCTGCCACTGTGCAGGAGAATCCGTATAGGTGTTCGAGTGTTCGAACCCTAATGCGTGAGAAATGGTAAGGAAATGTTGTATTTACATATCTGCCACAGTGCCGGAGAATCCGTATAGGTGTTCGAGTGTTCGAACCCTAATGCGTGAGAAATGGCAAATAAATGTCGTATTTACATATCTGCCACTGTGCAGCAGAATCCGTATAGGTGTTCGAGTGTTCGAACCCTAATGCGTGAGAAATGGTAAGTAAATGTCGTATTTACATATCTGCCACTGTGCAGGAGGATCCGTATAGGTGTTCGAGTGTTCGAACCCTAAATCGTGAGAAATGGTAAGGAAACGTTGTATTTACATATCTGCCACTGTGCAGGAGAATCCGTGTAGGTGTTCGAGTGTTCGAACCCTAATGCGTGAGAAATGGTAACGAAACGTTGTATTTACATATCTGCCACTGTGCAGGAGAATCCGTATAGGTGTTCGAGTGTTCGAACCCTAATGCGTCAGAAATGGCAAATAAATGCCGTATTTACATATCAGCCACTGTGCAGCAGAATCCGTATAGGTGTTCGAGTGTTCGAACCCTAATGCGTGAGAAATGGTAAGGAAACGTTGTATTTACATATCTACAACTGCGCAGGAGAATCCGTATAGGTGTTCGAGTGTTCGAACCCTAATGCGTGAGAAATGGTAAGGAAACGTTGTATTTACATATCTGCAACTGTGCAGGAGAATTCGTATAGGTGTTCGAGTGTTCGAACCCTGATGCGTTAGAAATGGTAAGTAAATGCCGTATTTACATATCTGCTACTGTGCAGGAGAATCCGTATAGGTGTTCGAGTGTTCGAACCCTAATGCGTGAGAAATGGTAAGTAAATGCCGTATTTACATATCTGCCACTATGCAGGAGAATCCATATCGGTGTTCGAGTGTTCGAACCCTAATGCGTGAGAAATGGTAAGGAAACGTTGTATTTACATATCTGCCACTGTGCAGGAGAATCCGTATAGGTGTTCGAGTGTTCGAACCCTATTGCGTGAGAAATGGTAAGGAAACGTTGTATTTACATATCTGCCACAGTGCAGGAGAATCCGTATAGGTGTTCGAGTGTTCGAACCCTAATGCGTGAGAAATGGCAAGTAAATGCCGTATTTACATATCTGCCACTGTGCAGCAGAATCCGTATAGGTGTTCGAGTGTTCGAACCCTAATGCGTGAGAAATGGTAAGTAAATGTCGTATTTACATATCTGCCACTGTGCAGGAGAATCCGTATAGGTGTTCGAGTGTTCGAACCCTAATGCGTGAGAAATGGTAAGGAAACGTTGTATTTACATATCTGCCACTGTGCAGGAGAATCCGTATAGGTGTTCGAGTGTTCGAACCCTAATGCGTGAGAAATGGCAAATAAATGCCGTATTTACATATCTGTTACTGTGCAGGAGAATCCGTATAGGTGTTCGAGTGTTCGAACCCTAATGCGTGAGAAATGGTAAGGAAACGTTGTATTTACATATCTGCAACTGTGCAGGAGAATCCGTATAGGTGTTCGAGTGTTCGATCCCTGATGCGTTAGAAATGGTAAGTAAATGCCGTATCTACATATCTGCCACTGTGCAGGAGAATCCGTATAGGTGTTCGAGTGTTCGAACCCTAATGCGTGAGAAATGGTAAGTAAATGACGGTTTTACATATCTGCCAATGTACAGGAGAATTCGTATAGGTGTTCGAGTGTTCGAACCCTAATGCGTGAGAAATTGTAAGGAAACGTTGTATTTACATATCTGCCACTGTGCTGGAGAATCTGTGTAGGTGTCCGAGTGTTCGAACCCTACCGCGTGAGAAAT
The DNA here is from genome assembly GCA_036172215.1 of Camellia granthamiana. Lineage (NCBI taxonomy): Eukaryota > Viridiplantae > Streptophyta > Magnoliopsida > Ericales > Theaceae > Camellia > Camellia granthamiana. The sequence continues at coordinate 78,807 of JAXFYN010000494.1, forward strand.
GGTAAGGAAACGTTGTACTTACATATCTGCAACTGTGCAGGAGAATCCGTATAGGTGTTCGAGTGTTCGAACCCTGATGCGTTAGAAATGGTAAGTAAATGCCGTATTTACATATCTGCTACTGTGCAGGAGAATCCATATAGGTGTTCGAGTGTTCGAACCCTAATGCGTGAGAAATGGTAAGTAAATGCCGTATTTACATATCTGCCACTATGCAGGAGAATCCATATAGGTGTTCGAGTGTTCGAACCCTAATGCGTGAGAAATGGTAAGGAAACGTTGTATTTACATATCTGCCACTGTGCAGGAGAATCCGTATAGGTGTTCGAGTGTTCGAACCCTAATGCGTGAGAAATGGTAAGGAAACGTTGTATTTACATATCTGCCACAGTGCAGGAGAATCCGTATAGGTGTTCGAGTGTTCGAACCCTAATGCGTGAGAAATGGCAAATAAATGCCGTATTTACATATCTGTTACTGTGCAGGAGAATCCGTATAGGTGTTCGAGTGTTCGAACCCTAATGCGTGAGAAATGGTAAGGAAACGTTGTATTTACATATCTGCAACTGTGCAGGAGAATCCGTATAGGTGTTCGAGTGTTCGATCCCTGATGCGTTAGAAATGGTAAGTAAATGCCGTATCTACATATCTGCCACTGTGCAGGAGAATCCGTATAGGTGTTCGAGTGTTCGAACCCTAATGCGTGAGAAATGGTAAGTAAATGACGGTTTTACATATCTGCCAATGTACAGGAGAATTCGTATAGGTGTTCGAGTGTTCGAACCCTAATGCGTGAGAAATTGTAAGGAAACGTTGTATTTACATATCTGCCACTGTGCTGGAGAATCTGTGTAGGTGTCCGAGTGTTCGAACCCTACCGCGTGAGAAATGGTAAGGAAACGTTGTACTTACATATCTGCAACTGTGCAGGAGAATCCGTATAGGTGTTCGAGTGTTCGAACCCTGATGCGTTAGAAATGGTAAGTAAATGCCGTATTTACATATCTGCTACTGTGCAGGAGAATCCATATAGGTGTTCGAGTGTTCGAACCCTAATGCGTGAGAAATGGTAAGTAAATGCCGTATTTACATATCTGCCACTATGCAGGAGAATCCATATAGGTGTTCGAGTGTTCGAACCCTAATGCGTGAGAAATGGTAAGGAAACGTTGTATTTACATATCTGCCACTGTGCAGGAGAATCCGTATAGGTGTTCGAGTGTTCGAACCCTAATGCGTGAGAAATGGTAAGGAAACGTTGTATTTACATATCTGCCACAGTGCAGGAGAATCCGTATAGGTGTTCGAGTGTTCGAACCCTAATGCGTGAGAAATGGCAAATAAATGCCGTATTTACATATCTGCCACTGTGCAGCAGAATCCGTATAGGTGTTCGAGTGTTCGAACCCTAATGCGTGAGAAATGGTAAGTAAATGTCGTATTTACATATCTGCCACTGTGCAGGAGAATCCGTATAGGTGTTCGAGTGTTCGAACCCTAATGCGTGAGAAATGGTAAGGAAACGTTGTATTTACATATCTGCCACTGTGCAGGAGAATCCGTATAGGTGTTCGAGTGTTCGAACCCTAATGCGTGAGAAATGGCAAATAAATGCCGTATTTACATATCTGCTACTGTGCAGGAGAATCCGTATAGGTGTTCGAGTGTTCGAACCCTAATGCGTGAGAAATGGTAAGGAAACGTTGTATTTACATGTCTGCAACTGTGCAGGAGAATCCGTATAGGTGTTCGAGTGTTCGAACCCTGATGCGTTAGAAATGGTAAGTAAATGCCGTATCTACATATCTGCCACTGTGCAGGAGAATCCGTATAGGTGTTCGAGTGTTCGAACCCTAATGCGTGAGAAATGGTAAGTAAATGCCGTTTTTACATATCTGCCAATGTACAGGAGAATCCGTATAGGTGCTCGAGTGTTCGAACCCTAATGCGTGAGAAATTGTAAGGGAACGTTGTATTTACATATCTGCCACTGTGCTGGAGAATCTGTGTAGGTGTCCGAGTGTTCGAACCCTACCGCGTGAGAAATGGTAAGGAAACGTTGTATTTACATATCTGCAACTGTGCAGGAGAATCCGTATAGGTGTTCGAGTGTTCGAACCCTGATGCGTTAGAAATGGTAAGTAAATGCCGTATTTACATATCTGCTACTGTGCAGGAGAATCCATATAGGTGTTCGAGTGTTCGAACCCTAATGCGTGAGAAATGGTAAGGAAACGTTGTATTTACATATCTGCCACTGTGCAGGAGAATCCGTATAGGTGTTCGAGTGTTCGAACCCTAATGCGCGAGAAATGGTAAGTAAATGTCGTATTTACATATCTGCCACTGTGCAGGAGAATCCGTATAGGTGTTCGATTGTTCGAACCCTAATGCGTGAGAAAAGGTAACGAAACGTTGTATTTACATCTCTGCCACTGTGCAGGAGAATCCGTATAGGAGTTCGAGTGTTCGAACCCTAATGCGTCAGAAATGGCAAATAAATGCCGTATTTACATATCTGCCACTGTGCAGCAGAATCCGTATAGGTGTTCGAGTGTTCGAACCCTAATGCGTGAGAAATGGTAAGGAAACGTTGTATTTACATATCTGCAACTGTGCAGGAGAATCCGTATAGGTGTTCGAGTGTTCGATCCCTGATGCGTTAGAAGTGGTAAGTAAATGCCGTATCTACATATCTGCCACTGTGCAGGAGAATCCGTATAGATGTTCGAGTGTTCGAACCCTAATGCGTGAGAAATGGTAAGTAAATGCCGTTTTTACATATCTGCCAATGTACAGGAGAATCCGTATAGGTGTTCGAGTGTTCGAACCCTAATGCGTGAGAAATTGTAAGGAAACGTTGTATTTACATATCTGCCACTGTGCTGGAGAATCTGTGTAGGTGTCCGAGTGTTCGAACCCTACCGCGTGAGAAATGGTAAGGAAACGTTGTATTTACATATCTGCAACTGTGCAGGAGAATCCGTATAGGTGTTCGAGTGTTCGAACCCTGATGCGTTAGAAATGGTAAGTAAATGCCGTATTTACATATCTGCTACTGTGCAGGAGAATCCATATAGGTGTTCGAGTGTTCGAACCCTAATGCGTGAGAAATTGTGAGGAAACGTTGTATTTACATATCTACAACTGCGCAGGAGAATCCGTATAGGTGTTCGAGTGTTCGAACCCTAATGCGTGAGAAATGGTAAGGAAACGTTGTATTTACATATCTGCAACTGTGCAGGAGAATCCGTATAGGTGTTCGAGTGTTCGAACCCTGATGCGTTAGAAATGGTAAGTAAATGCCGTATTTACATGTCTGCTACTGTGCAGGAGAATCCGTATAGGTGTTCGAGTGTTCGAACCCTAATGCGTGAGAAATGGTAAGTAAATGCCGTATTTACATATCTGCCACTATGCAGGAGAATCCATATCGGTGTTCGAGTGTTCGAACCCTAATGCGTGAGAAATGGTAAGGAAACGTTGTATTTACATATCTGCCACTGTGCAGGAGAATCCGTATAGGTGTTCGAGTGTTCGAACCCTATTGCGTGAGAAATGGTAAGGAAACGTTGTATTTACATATCTGCCACAGTGCAGGAGAATCCGTATAGGTGTTCGAGTGTTCGAACCCTAATGCGTGAGAAATGGCAAGTAAATGCCGTATTTACATATCTGCCACTGTGCAGCAGAATCCGTATAGGTGTTCGAGTGTTCGAACCCTAATGCGTGAGAAATGGTAAGTAAATGTCGTATTTACATATCTGCCACTGTGCAGGAGAATCCGTATAGGTGTTCGAGTGTTCGAACCCTAATGCGTGAGAAATGGTAAGGAAACGTTGTATTTACATATCTGCCACTGTGCAGGAGAATCCGTATAGGTGTTCGAGTGTTCGAACCCTAATGCGTGAGAAATGGCAAATAAATGCCGTATTTACATATCTGTTACTGTGCAGGAGAATCCGTATAGGTGTTCGAGTGTTCGAACCCTAATGCGTGAGAAATGGTAAGGAAACGTTGTATTTACATATCTGCAACTGTGCAGGAGAATCCGTATAGGTGTTCGAGTGTTCGATCCCTGATGCGTTAGAAATGGTAAGTAAATGCCGTATCTACATATCTGCCACTGTGCAGGAGAATCCGTATAGGTGTTCGAGTGTTCGAACCCTAATGCTTGAGAAATGGTAAGTAAATGACGGTTTTACATATCTGCCAATGTACAGGAGAATTCGTATAGGTGTTCGAGTGTTCGAACCCTAATGCGTGAGAAATTGTAAGGAAACGTTGTATTTACATATCTGCCACTGTGCTGGAGAATCTGTGTAGGTGTCCGAGTGTTCGAACCCTACCGCGTGAGAAATGGTAAGGAAACGTTGTACTTACATATCTGCAACTGTGCTGGAGAATCCGTATAGGTGTTCGAGTGTTCGAACCCTGATGCGTTAGAAATGGTAAGTAAATGCCGTATTTACATATCTGCTACTGTGCAGGAGAATCCATATAGGTGTTCGAGTGTTCGAACCCTAATGCGTGAGAAATGGTAAGTAAATGCCGTATTTACATATCTGCCACTATGCAGGAAAATCCATATAGGTGTTCGAGTGTTCGAACCCTAATGCGTGAGAAATGGTAAGGAAACGTTGTATTTACATATCTGCCACTGTGCAGGAGAATCCGTATAGGTGTTCGAGTGTTCGAACCCTAATGCGTGAGAAATGGTAAGGAAACGTTGTATTTACATATCTGCCACTGTGCAGGAGAATCCGTATAGGTGTTCGAGTGTTCGAACCCTAATGCGTGAGAAATGGCAAATAAATGCCGTATTTACATATCTGCCACTGTGCAGCAGAATCCGTATAGGTGTTCGAGTGTTCGAACCCTAATGCGTGAGAAATGGTAAGTAAATGTCGTATTTACATATCTGCCACTGTGCAGGAGAATCCGTATAGGTGTTCGAGTGTTCGAACCCTAATGCGTGAGAAATGGTAAGGAAACGTTGTATTTACATATCTGCCACTGTGCAGGAGAATCCGTATAGGTGTTCGAGTGTTCGAACCCTAATGCGTGAGAAATGGCAAATAAATGCCGTATTTACATATCTGCTACTGTGCAGGAGAATCCGTATAGGTGTTCGAGTGTTCGAACCCTAATGCGTGAGAAATGGTAAGGAAACGTTGTATTTACATGTCTGCAACTGTGCAGGAGAATCCGTATAGGTGTTCGAGTGTTCGAACCCTGATGCGTTAGAAATGGTAAGTAAATGCCGTATCTACATATCTGCCACTGTGCAGGAGAATCCGTATAGGTGTTCGAGTGTTCGAACCCTAATGCGTGAGAAATGGTAAGTAAATGCCGTTTTTACATATCTGCCAATGTACAGGAGAATCCGTATAGGTGCTCGAGTGTTCGAACCCTAATGCGTGAGAAATTGTAAGGGAACGTTGTATTTACATATCTGCCACTGTGCTGGAGAATCTGTGTAGGTGTCCGAGTGTTCGAACCCTACCGCGTGAGAAATGGTAAGGAAACGTTGTATTTACATATCTGCAACTGTGCAGGAGAATCCGTATAGGTGTTCGAGTGTTCGAACCCTGATGCGTTAGAAATGGTAAGTAAATGCCGTATTTACATATCTGCTACTGTGCAGGAGAATCCATATAGGTGTTCGAGTGTTCGAACCCTAATGCGTGAGAAATGGTAAGGAAACGTTGTATTTACATATCTGCCACTGTGCAGGAGAATCCGTATAGGTGTTCGAGTGTTCGAACCCTAATGCGCGAGAAATGGTAAGTAAATGTCGTATTTACATATCTGCCACTGTGCAGGAGAATCCGTATAGGTGTTCGATTGTTCGAACCCTAATGCGTGAGAAAAGGTAACGAAACGTTGTATTTACATCTCTGCCACTGTGCAGGAGAATCCGTATAGGAGTTCGAGTGTTCGAACCCTAATGCGTCAGAAATGGCAAATAAATGCCGTATTTACATATCTGCCACTGTGCAGCAGAATCCGTATAGGTGTTCGAGTGTTCGAACCCTAATGCGTGAGAAATGGTAAGGAAACGTTGTATTTACATATCTGCAACTGTGCAGGAGAATCCGTATAGGTGTTCGAGTGTTCGATCCCTGATGCGTTAGAAGTGGTAAGTAAATGCCGTATCTACATATCTGCCACTGTGCAGGAGAATCCGTATAGGTGTTCGAGTGTTCGAACCCTAATGCGTGAGAAATTGTAAGGAAACGTTGTATTTACATATCTGCCACTGTGCTGGAGAATCTGTGTAGGTGTCCGAGTGTTCGAACCCTACCGCGTGAGAAATGGTAAGGAAACGTTGTATTTACATATCTGCAACTGTGCAGGAGAATCCGTATAGGTGTTCGAGTGTTCGAACCCTGATGCGTTAGAAATGGTAAGTAAATGCCGTATTTACATATCTGCCACTGTGCAGGAGAATCCATATAGGTGTTCGAGTGTTCGAACCCTAATGCGTGAGAAATGGTAAGAAATGCCGTATTTACATATCTGCCACTATGCAGGAGAATCCATATAGGAGTTCGAGTGTTCGAACCCTAATGCGTCAGAAATGGCAAATAAATGCCGTATTTACATATCTGCCACTGTGCAGCAGAATCCGTATAGGTGTTCGAGTGTTCGAACCCTAATGCGTGAGAAATGGTAAGGAAACGTTGTATTTACATATCTGCAACTGTGCAGGAGAATCCGTATAGGTGTTCGAGTGTTCGATCCCTGATGCGTTTGAAGTGGTAAGTAAATGCCGTACCTACATATCTGCCACTGTGCAGGAAAATCCGTATAGGTGTTCGAGTGTTCGAACCCTAATGCGTGAGAAATGGTAAGTAAATGCCGTTTTTACAAATCTGCCAATGTACAGGAGAATCCGTATAGGTGTTCGAGTGTTCGAACCCTAATGCGTGAGAAATTGTAAGGAAACGTTGTATTTACATATCTGCCACTGTGCTGGAGAATCTGTGTAGGTGTCCGAGTGTTCGAACCCTACCGCGTGAGAAATGGTAAGGAAACGTTGTATTTACATATCTGCAACTGTGCAGGAGAATCCGTATAGGTGTTCGAGTGTTCGAACCCTGATGCGTTAGAAATGGTAAGTAAATGCCGTATTTACATATCTGCTACTGTGCAGGAGAATCCATATAGGTGTTCGAGTGTTCGAACCCTAATGCGTGAGAAATGGTAAGAAATGCCGTATTTACATATCTGCCACTATGCAGGAGAATCCATATAGGTGTTCGAGTGTTCGAACCCTAATGCGTGAGAAATGGTCAGTAAATGTCGTATTTACATATCGGCCACTGTGCAGGAGAATCCGTATAGGTGTTCGAGTGTTCGAACCCTAATGCGTGAGAAATGGTAAGGAAACGTTGTATTTACATATCTGCCACTGTGCAGGAGAATCCGTATAGGTGTTCGAGTGTTCGAACCCTAATGCGTGAGAAATGGCAAATAAATGCCGTATTTACATATCTGCTACTGTGCAGGAGAATCCGTATAGGTGTTCGAGTGTTCGAACCCTAATCCGTGAGAAATGGTAAGGAAACGTTGTATTTACATATCTGCAACTGTGCAGGAGAATCCGTATAGGTGTTCGAGTGTTCGAACCCTGATGCGTTAGAAATGGTAAGTAAATGCCGTATCTACATATCTGCCACTGTGCAGGAGAATCCGTATAGGTGTTCGAGTGCTCGAACCCTAATGCGTGAGAAATGGTAAGTAAATGCCGTTTTTACATATCTGCCAATGTACAGGAGAATCAGTATAGGTGTTCGAGTGTTCGAACCCTAATGCGTGAGAAATTGTAAGGAAACGTTGTATTTACATATCTGCCACTGTGCTGGAGAATCTGTGTAGGTGTCCGAGTGTTCGAACCCTACCGCGTGAGAAATGGTAAGGAAACGTTGTATTTACATATCTGCAACTGTGCAGGAGAATCCGTATAGGTGTTCGAGTGTTCGAACCCTGATGCGTTAGAAATGGTAAGTAAATGCCGTATTTACATATCTGCTACTGTGCAGGAGAATCCATATAGGTGTTCGAGTGTTCGAACCCTAATGCGTGACAAATGGTAAGGAAACGTTGTATTTACATATCTGCCACTGTGCAGGAGAATCCGTATAGGTGTTCGAGTGTTCGAACCATAATGCGCGAGAAATGGTAAGTAAATGTCGTATTTACATATCTGCCACTGTGCAGGAGAATCTGTATAGGTGTTCGATTGTTCGAACCCTAATGCGTGAGAAAAGGTACCGAAACGTTGTATTTACATCTCTGCCACTGTGCAGGAGAATCCGTATAGGAGTTCGAGTGTTCGAACCCTAATGCGTCAGAAATGGCAAATAAATGCCGTCTTTACATATCTGCCACTGTGCAGCAGAATCCGTATAGGTGTTCGAGTGTTCGAACCCTAATGCGTGAGAAATGGTAAGGAAACGTTGTATTTACATATCTGCAACTGTGCAGGAGAATCCGTATAGGTGTTCGAGTGGTCGATCCCTGATGCGTTAGAAGTGGTAAGTAAATGCCGTATCTACATATCTGCCACTGTGCAGGAGAATCCGTATAGGTGTTCGAGTGTTCGAACCCTAATGCGTGAGAAATGGTAAGTAAATGCCGTTTTTACATATCTGCCAATGTACAGGAGAATCCGTATAGGTGTTCGAGTGTTCGAACCCTAATGCGTGAGAAATTGTAAGGAAACGTTGTATTTACATATCTGCCACTGTGCTGGAGAATCTGTGTAGGTGTCCGAGTGTTCGAACCCTACCGCGTGAGAAATGGTAAGGAAACGTTGTATTTACATATCTGCAACTGTGCAGGAGAATCCGTATAGGTGTTCGAGTGTTCGAACCCTGATGCGTTAGAAATGGTAAGTAAATGCCGTATTTACATATCTGCTACTGTGCAGGAGAATCCATATAGGTGTTCGAGTGTTCGAACCCTAATGCGTGACAAATGGTAAGGAAACGTTGTATTTACATATCTGCCACTGTGCAGGAGAATCCGTATAGGTGTTCGAGTGTTCGAACCATAATGCGCGAGAAATGGTAAGTAAATGTCGTATTTACATATCTGCCACTGTGCAGGAGAATCTGTATAGGTGTTCGATTGTTCGAACCCTAATGCGTGAGAAAAGGTACCGAAACGTTGTATTTACATCTCTGCCACTGTGCAGGAGAATCCGTATAGGAGTTCGAGTGTTCGAACCCTAATGCGTCAGAAATGGCAAATAAATGCCGTCTTTACATATCTGCCACTGTGCAGCAGAATCCGTATAGGTGTTCGAGTGTTCGAACCCTAATGCGTGAGAAATGGTAAGGAAACGTTGTATTTACATATCTGCAACTGTGCAGGAGAATCCGTATAGGTGTTCGAGTGGTCGATCCCTGATGCGTTAGAAGTGGTAAGTAAATGCCGTATCTACATATCTGCCACTGTGCAGGAGAATCCGTATAGGTGTTCGAGTGTTCGAACCCTAATGCGTGAGAAATGGTAAGTAAATGCCGTTTTTACATATCTGCCAATGTACAGGAGAATCCGTATAGGTGTTCGAGTGTTCGAACCCTAATGCGTGAGAAATTGTAAGGAAACGTTGTATTTACATATCTGCCACTGTGCTGGAGAATCTGTGTAGGTGTCCGAGTGTTCGAACCCTACCGCGTGAGAAATGGTAAGGAAACGTTGTATTTACATATCTGCAACTGTGCAGGAGAATCCGTATAGGTGTTCGAGTGTTCGAACCCTGATGCGTTAGAAATGGTAAGTAAATGCCGTATTTACATATCTGCTACTGTGCAGGAGAATCCATATAGGTGTTCGAGTGTTCGAACCCTAATGCGTGAGAAATGGTAAGAAATGCCGTATTTACATATCTGCCACTATGCAGGAGAATCCATATAGGTGTTCGAGTGTTCGAACCCGAATGCGTGAGAAATGGTAAGGAAACGTTGTATTTACATATCTGCCACTGTGCAGGAGAATCCGAATAGGTGTTCGAGTGTTCGAACCCTAATGCATGAGAAATGGTAAGGAAACGTTGTATTTACATATCTGCCACAGTGCAGGAGAATCCGTATAGGTGTTCGAGTGTTCGAACCCTAATGCGTGAGAAATGGCAAATAAATGCCGTATTTACATATCTGCCACTGTGCAGCAGAATCCGTATAGGTGTTCGAGTGTTCGAACCCTAATGCGTGAGAAATGGTAAGTAAATGTCGTATTTACATATCTGCCACTGTGCAGGAGAATCCGTATAGGTGTTCGAGTGTTCGAACCCTAATGCGTGAGAAATGGTAAGGAAACGTTGTATTTAGATATCTGCCACTGTGCAGGAGAATCCGTATAGGTGTTCGAGTGTTCGAACCCTAATGCGTGAGAAATGGCAAATAAATGCCGTATTTACATATCTGCTACTGTGCAGGAGAATCCGTATAGGTGTTCGAGTGTTCGAACCCTAATGCGTGAGAAATGGTAAGGAAACGTTGTATTTACATATCTGCAACTGTGCAGGAGAATCCGTATAGGTGTTCGAGTGTTCGAACCCTGATGCGTTAGAAATGGTAAGTAAATGCCGTATCTACATATCTGCCACTGTGCAGGAGAATCCGTATAGGTGTTCGAGTGTTCGAATCCTAATGCGTGAGAAATGGTAAGTAAATGCCGTTTTTACATATCTGCCAATGTACAGGAGAATCCGTATAGGTGTTCGAGTGTTCGAACCCTAATGCGTGAGAAATTGTAAGGAAACGTTGTATTTACATATCTGCCACTGTGCTGGAGAATCTGTGTAGGTGTCCGAGTGTTCGAACCCTACCGCGTGAGAAATGGTAAGGAAACGTTGTATTTACATATCTGCAACTGTGCAGGAGAATCCGTATAGGTGTTCGAGTGTTCGAACCCTGATGCGTTAGAAATGGTAAGTAAATGCCGTATTTACATATCTGCTATTGTGCAGGAGAATCCATATAGGTGTTCGAGTGTTCGAACCCTAATGCGTGAGAAATGGTAAGGAAACGTTGTATTTACATATCTGCCACTGTGCAGGAGAATCCGTATAGGTGTTCGAGTGTTCGAACCCTAATGCGCGAGAAATGGTAAGTAAATGTCGTATTTACATATCTGCCACTGTGCAGGAGAATCCGTATAGGTGTTCGATTGTTCGAACCCTAATGCGTGAGAAAAGGTAACGAAACGTTGTATTTACATCTCTGCCACTATGCAGGAGAATCCGTATAGGAGTTCGAGTGTTCGAACCCTAATGCGTCAGAAATGGCAAATAAATGCCGTATTTACATATCTGCCAATGTACAGGAGAATCCGTATAGGTGTTCGAGTGTTCGAACCCTAATGCGTGAGAAATTGTGAAGAAACGTTGTATTTACATATCTGCCACTGTGCTGGAGAATTTGTGTAGGTGTCCGAGTGTTCGAACCCTACCGCGTGAGAAATGGTAAGGAAACGTTGTATTTACATATCTGCAACTGTGCAGGAGAATCCGTATAGGTGTTCGAGTGTTCGAACCCTGATGCGTTAGAAATGGTAAGTAAATGCCGTATCTACATATCTGCCACTGTGCAGGAGAATCCGTATAGGTGTTCGAGTGTTCGAACCCTAATGCGTGAGAAATGGTAAGTAAATGCCGTTTTTACATATCTGCCAATGTACAGGAGAATCCGTATAGGGGTTCGAGTGTTCGAACCCTAATGCGTGAGAAATTGTAAGGAAACGTTGTATTTACATATCTGCCACTGTGCTGGAGAATCTGTGTAGGTGTCCGAGTGTTCGAACCCTACCGCGTGAGAAATGGTAAGGAAACGTTGTATTTACATATCTGCAACTGTGCAGGAGAATCCGTATAGGTGTTCGAGTGTTCGAACCCTGATGCGTTAGAAATGGTAAGTAAATGCCGTATTTACATATCTGCTATTGTGCAGGAGAATCCATATAGGTGTTCGAGTGTTCGAACCCTAATGCGTGAGAAATGGTAAGGAAACGTTGTATTTACATATCTGCCACTGTGCAGGAGAATCCGTATAGGTGTTCGAGTGTTCGAACCCTAATGCGCGAGAAATGGTAAGTAAATGCCGTATTTACATATCTGCCACTGTGCAGGAGAATCCGTATAGGTGTTCGATTGTTCGAACCCTAATGCGTGAGAAAAGGTAACGAAACGTTGTATTTACATCTCTGCCACTGTGCAGGAGAATCCGTATAGGAGTTCGAGTGTTCGAACCCTAATGCGTCAGAAATGGCAAATAAATGCCGTATTTACATATCTGCCACTGTGCAGCAGAATCCGTATAGGTGTTCGAGTGTTCGCACCCTAATGCGTGAGAAATGGTAAGGAAACGTTGTATTTACATATCTACAACTGCGCAGGAGAATCCGTATAGGTGTTCAAGTGTTCGAACCCTAATGCGTGAGAAATGGTAAGGAAACGTTGTATTTACATATCTGCAACTGTGCAGGAGAATCCGTATAGGTGTTCGAGTGTTCGAACCCTGATGCGTTAGAAATGGTAAGTAAATGCCGTATTTACATATCTGCTACTGTGCAGGAGAATCCGTATAGGTGTTCGAGTGTTCGAACCCTAATGCGTGAGAAATGGTAAGTAAATGCCGTATTTAAATATCTGCCACTATGCAGGAGAATCCATATAGGTGTTCGAGTGTTCGAACCCTAATGCGTGAGAAATGGTAAGGAAACGTTGTATTTACATATCTGCCACTGTGCAGGAGAATCCGTATAGGTGTTCGAGTGTTCGAACCCTAATGCGTGAGAAATGGTAAGGAAACGTTGTATTTACATATCTGCCACAGTGCAGGAGAATCCGTATAGGTGTTCGAGTGTTCGAACCCTAATGCGTGAGAAATGGCAAATAAATGCCGTATTTACATATCTGCCACTGTGCAGCAGAATCCGTATAGGTGTTCGAGTGTTCGAACCCTAATGCATGAGAAATGGTAAGTAAATGTCGTATTTACATATCTGCCACTGTGCAGGAGAATCCGTATAGGTGTTCGAGTGTTCGAACCCTAATGCGTGAGAAATGGTAAGGAAACGTTGTATTTACATATCTGCCACTGTGCAGGAGAATCCGTATAGGTGTTCGAGTGTTTGAACCCTAATGCGTGAGAAATGGCAAATAAATGCCGTATTTACATATCTGCTACTGTGCAGGAGAATTCGTATAGGTGTTCGAGTGTTCGAACCCTAATGCGTGAGAAATGGTAAGGAAACGTTGTATTTACATATCTGCAACTGTGCAGGAGAATCCGTATAGGTGTTCGAGTGTTCGAACCCTGATGCGTTAGAAATGGTAAGTAAATGCCGTATCTACATATCTGCCACTGTGCAGGAGAATCCGTATAGGTGTTCGAGTGTTCGAACCCTAATGCGTGAGAAATGGTAAGTAAATGCCGTTTTTACATATCTGCCAATGTACAGGAGAATCCGTATAGGTGTTCGAGTGTTCGAACCCTAATGCGTGAGAAATTGTGAGGAAACGTTGTATTTACATATCTGCCACTGTGCTGGAGAATTTGTGTAGGTGTCCGAGTGTTCGAACCCTACCGCGTGAGAAATGGTAAGGAAACGTTGTATTTACATATCTGCAACTGTGCAGGAGAATCCGTATAGGTGTGCGAGTGTTCGAACCCTGATGCGTTAGAAATGGTAAGTAAATGCCGTATTTACATATCTGCTACTGTGCAGGAGAATCCATATAGGTGTTCGAGTGTTCGAACCCTAATGCGTGAGAAATGGTAAGGAAACGTTGTATTTACATATCTGCCACTGTGCAGGAGAATCCGTATAGGTGTTCGAGTGTTCGAACCCTAATGCGCGAGAAATGGTAAGTAAATGTCGTATTTACATATCTGCCACTGTGCAGGAGAATCCGTATAGGTGTTCGATTGTTCGAACCCTAATGCGTGAGAAAAGGTAACGAAACGTTGTATTTACATCTCTGCCACTGTGCAGGAGAATCCGTATAGGAGTTCGAGTGTTCGAACCCTAATGCGTCAGAAATGGCAAATAAATGCCGTATTTACATATCTGCCACTGTGCAGCAGAATCCGTATAGGTGTTCGAGTGTTCGAACCCTAATGCGTGAGAAATGGAAAGGAAACGTTGTATTTACATATCTACAACTGCGCAGGAGAATCCGTATAGGTGTTCGAGTGTTCGAACCCTAATGCGTGAGAAATGGTAAGGAAACGTTGTATTTACATATCTGCCACAGTGCAGGAGAATCCGTATAGGTGTTCGAGTGTTCGAACCCTAATGCGTGAGAAATGGCAAATAAATGCCGTATTTACATATCTGCCACTGTGCAGCAGAATCCGTATAGGTGTTCGAGTGTTCGAACCCTAATGCGTGAGAAATGGTAAGTAAATGTCGTATTTACATATCTGCCACTGTGCAGGAGAATCCGTATAGGTGTTCGAGTGTTCGAACCCTAATGCGTGAGAAATGGTAAGGAAACGTTGTATTTACATATCTGCCACTGTGCAGGAGAATCCGTATAGGTGTTCGAGTGTTTGAACCCTAATGCGTGAGAAATGGCAAATAAATGCCGTATTTACATATCTGCTACTGTGCAGGAGAATTCGTATAGGTGTTCGAGTGTTCGAACCCTAATGCGTGAGAAATGGTAAGGAAACGTTGTATTTACATATCTGCAACTGTGCAGGAGAATCCGTATAGGTGTTCGAGTGTTCGAACCCTGATGCGTTAGAAATGGTAAGTAAATGCCGTATCTACATATCTGCCACTGTGCAGGAGAATCCGTATAGGTGTTCGAGTGTTCGAACCCTAATGCGTGAGAAATGGTAAGTAAATGCCGTTTTTACATATCTGCCAATGTACAGGAGAATCCGTATAGGTGTTCGAGTGTTCGAACCCTAATGCGTGAGAAATTGTGAGGAAACGTTGTATTTACATATCTGCCACTGTGCTGGAGAATTTGTGTAGGTGTCCGAGTGTTCGAACCCTACCGCGTGAGAAATGGTAAGGAAACGTTGTATTTACATATCTGCAACTGTGCAGGAGAATCCGTATAGGTGTGCGAGTGTTCGAACCCTGATGCGTTAGAAATGGTAAGTAAATGCCGTATTTACATATCTGCTACTGTGCAGGAGAATCCATATAGGTGTTCGAGTGTTCGAACCCTAATGCGTGAGAAATGGTAAGGAAACGTTGTATTTACATATCTGCCACTGTGCAGGAGAATCCGTATCGGTGTTCGAGTGTTCGAACCCTAATGCGCGAGAAATGGTAAGTAAATGTCGTATTTACATATCTGCCACTGTGCAGGAGAATCCGTATAGGTGTTCGATTGTTCGAACCCTAATGCGTGAGAAAAGGTAACGAAACGTTGTATTTACATCTCTGCCACTGTGCAGGAGAATCCGTATAGGAGTTCGAGTGTTCGAACCCTAATGCGTCAGAAATGGCAAATAAATGCCGTATTTACATATCTGCCACTGTGCAGCAGAATCCGTATAGGTGTTCGAGTGTTCGAACCCTAATGCGTGAGAAATGGAAAGGAAACGTTGTATTTACATATCTACAACTGCGCAGGAGAATCCGTATAGGTGTTCGAGTGTTCGAACCCTAATGCGTGAGAAATGGTAAGGAAACGTTGTATTTACATATCTGCAACTGTGCAGGAGAATCCGTATTGGTGTTCGAGTGTTCGAACCCTGATGCGTTAGAAATGGTAAGTAAATGCCGTATTTACATATCTGCTACTGTGCAGGAGAATCCGTATAGGTGTTCGAGTGTTCGAACCCCTAATGCGTGAGAAATGGTAAGTAAATGCCGTATTTACATATCTGCCACTATGCAGGAGAATCCATATAGGTGTTCGAGTGTTCGAACCCTAATGCGTGAGAAATGGTAACGAAACGTTGTATTTACATATCTGCCACTGTGCAGGAGAATCCGTATAGGTGTTCGAGTGTTCGAACCCTAATGCGTGAGAAATGGTAAGGAAACGTTGTATTTACATATCTGCCACAGTGCAGGAGAATCCGTATAGGTGTTCGAGTGTTCGAACCCTAATGCGTGAGAAATGGCAAATAAATGCCGTATTTACATATCTGCCACTGTGCAGCAGAATCCGTATAGGTGTTCGAGTGTTCGAACCCTAATGTGTGAGAAATGGTAAGTAAATGTCGTATTTACATATCTGCCACTGTGCAGGAGAATCCGTATAGGTGTTCGAGTGTTCGAACCCTAATGCGTGAGAAATGGTAAGGAAACGTTGTATTTACATATCTGCCACTGTGCAGGAGAATCCGTATAGGTGTTCGAGTGTTCGAACCCTAATGCGTGAGAAATGGCAAATAAATGCCGTATTTACATATCTGCTACTGTGCAGGAGAATCCGTATAGGTGTTCGAGTGTTCGAACCCTAATGCGTGAGAAATGGTAAGGAAACGTTGTATTTACATACCTGCAACTGTGCAGGAGAATCCGTATAGGTGTTCGAGTGTTCGAACCCTGATGCGTTAGAAATGGTAAGTAAATGCCGTATTTACATATCTGCTACTGTGCAGGAGAATCCATATAGGTGTTCGAGTGTTCGAACCCTAATGCGTGAGAAATGGTAAGCAAACGTTGTATTTACATATCTGCCACTGTGCAGGAGAATCCGTATAGGTGTTCGAGTGTTCGAACCCTAATGCGCGAGAAATGGTAAGTAAATGTCGTATTTACATATCTGCCACTGTGCAGGAGAATCCGTATAGGTGTTCGATTGTTTCGAACCCTAATGCGTGAGAAAAGGTAACCAAACGTTGTATTTACATCTCTGCCACTGTGCAGGAGAATCCGTATAGGAGTTCGAGTGTTCGAACCCTAATGCGTCAGAAATGGCAAATAAATGCCGTATTTACATATCTGCCACTGTGCAGCAGAATCCGTATAGGTGTTCGAGTGTTCGAACCCTAATGCGTGAGAAATGGTAAGGAAACGTTGTATTTACATATCTACAACTGCGCAGGAGAATCCGTATAGATGTTCGAGTGTTCGAACCCTAATGCGCGAGAAATGGTAAGTAAATGTCGTATTTACATATCTGCCACTGTGCAGGAGAATCCGTATAGGTGTTCGAGTGTTCGAACCCTAATGCGTGAGAAATGGTAAGGAAACGTTGTATTTACATATCTGCAACTGTGCAGGAGAATCCGTATTGGTGTTCGAGTGTTCGAACCCTGATGCGTTAGAAATGGTAAGTAAATGCCGTATTTACATATCTGCTACTGTGCAGGAGAATCCGTATAGGTGTTCGAGTGTTCGAACCCTAGTGCGTGAGAAATGGTAAGTAAATGCCGTATTTACATATCTGCCACTATGCAGGAGAATCCATATAGGTGTTCGAGTGTTCGAACCCTAATGCGTGAGAAATGGTAACGAAACGTTGTATTTACATATCTGCCACTGTGCAGGAGAATCCGTATAGGTGTTCGAGTGTTCGAACCCTAATGCGTGAGAGAAATGGTAAGGAAACGTTGTATTTACATATCTGCCACAGTGCAGGAGAATCTGTATAGGTGTTCGAGTGTTCGAACCCTAATGCGTGAGAAATGGCAGATAAATGCCGTATTTACATATCTGCCACTGTGCAGCAGAATCCGTATAGGTGTTCGAGTGTTCGAACCCTAATGCGTGAGAAATGGTAAGTAAATGTCGTATTTACATATCTGCCACTGTGCAGGAGAATCCGTATAGGTGTTCGAGTGTTCGAACCCTAATGCGTGAGAAATGGTAAGGAAACGTTGTATTTACATATCTGCCACTGTGCAGGAGAATCCGTATAGGTGTTCGAGTGTTCGAACCCTAATGCGAGATAAATGGCAAATAAATGCCGTATTTACATATCTGCTACTGTGCAGGTGAATCTGTATAGGTGTTCGAGTGTTCGAACCCTAATGCGTGAGAAATGGTAAGGAAACGTTGTATTTACATACCTGCAACTGTGCAGGAGAATCCGTATAGGTGTTCGAGTGTTCGAACCCTGATGCGTTAGAAATGGTAAGTAAATGCCGTATTTACATATCTGCTACTGTGCAGGAGAATCCATATAGGTGTTCGAGTGTTCGAACCCTAATGCGTGAGAAATGGTAAGGAAACGTTGTATTTACATATCTGCCACTGTGCAGGAGAATCCGTATAGGTGTTCGAGTGTTCGAACCCTAATGCGCGAAAAATGGTAAGTAAATGTCATATTTACATATCTGCCACTGTGCAGGAGAATCCGTATAGGTGTTCGATTGTTCGAACCCTAATGCGTGAGAAAAGGTAACGAAACGTTGTATTTACATCTCTGCCACTGTACAGGAGAATCCGTATAGGAGTTCGAGTGTTCGAACCCTAATGCGTCAGAAATGGCAAATAAACGCCGTATTTACATATCTGCCACTGTGCAGCAGAATCCGTATAGGTGTTCGAGTGTTCGAACCCTAATGCGTGAGAAATGGTACGGAAACGTTGTATTTACATATCTACAACTGCGCAGGAGAATCCGTATAGGTGTTCGAGTGTTCGAACCCTAATGCGTGAGAAATGGTAAGGAAACGTTGTATTTACATATCTGCAACTGTGCGGGGGAATCCGTATTGGTGTTCGAGTGTTCGAACCCTGATGCGTTAGAAATGGTAAGTAAATGCCGTATTTACATATCGGCTACTGTGCCGGACAATCCGTATAGGTGTTCGAGTGTTCGAACCCTAATGCGTGAGAAATGGTATGTAAATGCCGTATTTACATATCTGCCACTATGCAGGAGAATCCATATAGGTGTTCGAGTGTTCGAACCCTAATGCGTGAGAAATGGTAACGAAACGTTGTATTTACATATCTGCCACTGTGCAGGAGAATCCGTATAGGTGTTCGAGTGTTCGAACCCTAATGCGTGAGAAATGGTAAGGAAACGTTGTATTTACATATCTGCCACAGTGCAGGAGAATCTGTATAGGTGTTCGAGTGTTCGAACCCTAATGCGTGAGAAATTGCAAATAAATGCCGTATTAACATATCTGCCACTGTGCAGCAGAATCCGTATAGGTGTTCGAGTGTTCGAACCCTAATGCGTGAGAAATGGTAAGTAAATGTCGTATTTACATATCTGCCACTGTGCAGGAGAATTCGTATAGGTGTTCGAGTGTTCGAACCCTAGTCCGTGAGAAATGGTAAGGAAACGTTGTATTTACATATCTGCCACTGTGCAGGAGAATCCGTATAGGTGTTCGAGTGTTCGAACCCTAATGCGTGAGAAATGGCAAATAAATGCCGTATTTACATATCTGCTACTGTGCAGGAGAATCCGTATAGGTGTTCGAGTGTTCGAACCCTAATGCGTGAGAAATGGTAAGGAAACGTTGTATTTACATACCTGCAACTGTGCAGGAGAATCCGTATAGGTGTTCGAGTGTTCGAACCCTGATGCGTTAGAAATGGTAAGTAAATGCCGTATTTACATATCTGCTGCTGTGCAGGAGAATCCATATAGGTGTTCGAGTGTTCGAACCCTAATGCGTGAGAAATGGTAAGGAAACGTTGTATTTACCTATCTGCCACTGTGCAGGAGAATCCGTAGAGGTGTTCGAGTGTTCGAACCGTAATGCGCGAGAAATGGTAAGTAAATGTCGTATTTACATATCTGCCACTGTGCAGGAGAATCCGTATAGGTGTTCGATTGTTCGAACCCTAATGCGTGAGAAAAGGTAACGAAACGTCGTATTTATATCTCTGCCACTGTGCAGGAGAATCCGTATAGGAGTTCGAGTGTTCGAACCCTAATGCGTCAGAAATGGCAAATAAATGTCGTATTTACATATCTGCCACTGTGCAGGAGAATCCGTATAGGTGTTCGAGTGTTCGAACCCTAATGCGTGAGAAATGGTAAGGAAACGTTGTATTTACAAATCTGCCACAGTGCAGGAGAATCTGTATAGGTGTTCGAGTGTTCGAACCCTAATGCGTGAGAAATGGCAAATAAATGCCGTATTTACATATCTGCCACTGTGCAGCAGAATCCGTATAGGTGTTCGAGTGTTCGAACCCTAATGCGTGAGAAATGGTAAGTAAATGTCGTATTTACATATCTGCCACTGTGCAGGAGAATCCGTATAGGTGTTCGAGTGTTCGAACCCTAATGCGTGAGAAATGGTAAGGAAACGTTGTATTTACATATCTGCCACTGTGCAGGAGAATCCGTATAGGTGTTCGAGTGTTCGAACCCTAATGCGTGAGAAATGGCAAATAAATGCCGTATTTACATATCTGCTACTGTGCAGGAGAATCCGTATAGGTGTTCGATTGTTCGAACCCTAATGCGTGAGAAATGGTAAGGAAACGTTGTATTTACATATCTGCCACAGTGCAGGAGAATCTGTATAGGTGTTCGAGTGTTCGAACCCTAATGCGTGAGAAATTGCAAATAAATGCCGTATTAACATATCTGCCACTGTGCAGCAGAATCCGTATAGGTGTTCGAGTGTTCGAACCCTAATGCGTGAGAAATGGTAAGTAAATGTCGTATTTACATATCTGCCACTGTGCAGGAGAATTCGTATAGGTGTTCGAGTGTTCGAACCCTAGTGCGTGAGAAATGGTAAGGAAACGTTGTATTTACATATCTGCCACTGTGCAGGAGAATCCGTATAGGTGTTCGAGTGTTCGAACCCTAATGCGTGAGAAATGGCAAATAAATGCCGTATTTACATATCTGCTACTGTGCAGGAGAATCCGTATAGGTGTTCGAGTGTTCGAACCCTAATGCGTGAGAAATGGTAAGGAAACGTTGTATTTACATACCTGCAACTGTGCAGGAGAATCCGTATAGGTGTTCGAGTGTTCGAACCCTGATGCGTTAGAAATGGTAAGTAAATGCCGTATTTACATATCTGCTGCTGTGCAGGAGAATCCATATAGGTGTTCGAGTGTTCGAACCCTAATGCGTGAGAAATGGTAAGGAAACGTTGTATTTACCTATCTGCCACTGTGCAGGAGAATCCGTAGAGGTGTTCGAGTGTTCGAACCGTAATGCGCGAGAAATGGTAAGTAAATGTCGTATTTACATATCTGCCACTGTGCAGGAGAATCCGTATAGGTGTTCGATTGTTCGAACCCTAATGCGTGAGAAAAGGTAACGAAACGTCGTATTTATATCTCTGCCACTGTGCAGGAGAATCCGTATAGGAGTTCGAGTGTTCGAACCCTAATGCGTCAGAAATGGCAAATAAATGTCGTATTTACATATCTGCCACTGTGCAGGAGAATCCGTATAGGTGTTCGAGTGTTCGAACCCTAATGCGTGAGAAATGGTAAGGAAACGTTGTATTTACAAATCTGCCACAGTGCAGGAGAATCTGTATAGGTGTTCGAGTGTTCGAACCCTAATGCGTGAGAAATGGCAAATAAATGCCGTATTTACATATCTGCCACTGTGCAGCAGAATCCGTATAGGTGTTCGAGTGTTCGAACCCTAATGCGTGAGAAATGGTAAGTAAATGTCGTATTTACATATCTGCCACTGTGCAGGAGAATCCGTATAGGTGTTCGAGTGTTCGAACCCTAATGCGTGAGAAATGGTAAGGAAACGTTGTATTTACATATCTGCCACTGTGCAGGAGAATCCGTATAGGTATTCGAGTGTTCGAACCCTAATGCGTGAGAAATGGCAAATAAATGCCGTATTTACATATCTGCTACTGTGCAGGAGAATCCGTATAGGTGTTCGATTGTTCGAACCCTAATGCGTGAGAAATGGTAAGGAAACGTTGTATTTACATCTCTGCCACTGTGCAGGAGAATCCGTATAGGAGTTCGAGTGTTCGAACCCTGATGCGTTAGAAATGGTAAATAAATGCCGTATTTACATATCTGCCACTGTGCAGCAGAATCCATATAGGTGTTCGAGTGTTCGAACCCTAATGCGTGAGAAATGGTAAGGAAACGTTGTATTTACATATCTGCCACTGTGCAGGAGAATCCGTATAGGTGTTCGAGTGTTCGAACCCTAATGCGCGAGAAATGGTAAGTAAATGTCGTATTTACATATCTGCCACTGTGCAGGAGAATCCGTATAGGTGTTCGATTGTTCGAACCCTAATGCGTGAGAAAAGGTAACGAAACGTTGTATTTACATCTCTGCCACTATGCAGGAGAATCCGTATAGGAGTTCGAGTGTTCGAACCCTAATGCGTCAGAAATGGCAAATAAATGCCGTATTTACATATCTGCCACTGTGCAGCAGAATCCGTATAGGTGTTCGAGTGTTCGAACCCTAATGCGTGAGAAATGGTAAGGAAACGTTGTATTTACATATCTACGACTGCGCAGGAGAATCCGTATAGGTGTTCGAGTGTTCGAACCCTAATGCGTGAGAAATGGTAAGGAAACGTTGTATTTACATATCTGCAACTGTGCAGGAGAATCCGTATAGGTGTTCGAGTGTTCGAACCCTGATGCGTTAGAAATGGTAAGTAAATGCCGTATTTACATACCTGCAACTGTGCAGGAGAATCCGTATAGGTGTTCGAGTGTTCGAACCCTGATGCGTTAGAAATGGTAAGTAAATGCCGTATTTACATATCTGCTACTGTGGAGGAGAATCCATATAGGTGTTCGAGTGTTCGAACCCTAATGCGTGAGAAATGGTAAGGAAACGTTGTATTTATATATCTGCCACTGTGCAGGAGAATCCGTATAGGTGTTCGAGTGTTCGAACCCTAATGCGTGAGAAATGGTAAGGAAACGTTGTATTTACAAATCTGCCACAGTGCAGGAGAATCTGTATAGGTGTTCGAGTGTTCGAACCCTAATGCGTGAGAAATGGCAAATAAATGCCGTATTTACATATCTGCCACTGTGCAGCAGAATCCGTATAGGTGTTCGAGTGTTCGAACCCTAATGCGTGAGAAATGGTAAGTAAATGTCGTATTTACATATCTGCCACTGTGCAGGAGAATCCGTATAGGTGTTCGACTGTTCGAACCCTAATGCGTGAGAAATGGTAAGGAAACGTTGTATTTACATATCTGCCACTGTGCAGGAGAATCCGTATAGGTGTTCGAGTGTTCGAACCCTAATGCGTGAGAAATGGTAAGGAAACGTTGTATTTACATATCTGCCACAGTGCAGGAGAATCCGTATAGGTGTTCGAGTGTTCGAACCCTAATGCGTTAGAAATGGCAAATAAATGCCGTATTTACATATCTGCCACTGTGCAGCAGAATCCGTATAGGTGTTCGACTGTTCGAACCCTAATGCGTGAGAAATGGTAAGGAAACGTTGTATTTACATACCTGCAACTGTGCTGGAGAATCCGTATAGGTGTTCGAGTGTTCGAACCCTGATGCGTGAGAAATGGTAAGGAAACGTTGTATTTACATATCTGCCACAGTGCAGGAGAATCTGTATAGGTGTTCGAGTGTTCGAACCCTAATGCGTGAGAAATGGCAAATAAATGCCGTATTTACATATCTGCCACTGTGCAGCAGAATCCGTATAGGTGTTCGAGTGTTCGAACCCTAATGCGTGAGAAATGGTAAGTAAATGTCGTATTTACATATCTGCCACCCAGCAGGAGAATCCGTATAGGTGTTCGATTGTTCGAACCCTAATGCGTGATAAAAGGTAACGAAACGTTGTATTTACATCTCTGCCACTGTGCAGGAGAATCCGTATAGGAGTTCGAGTGTTCGAACCCTAATGCGTCAGAAATGGCAAATAAATGTCGTATGTACATATCTGCCACTGTGCAGGAGAATCCGTATAGGTGTTCGAGTGTTCGAACCCTAATGCGTGAGAAATGGTAAGGAAACGTTGTATTTACAAATCTGCCACAGTGCAGGAGAATCTGTATAGGTGTTCGAGTGTTCGAACCCTTAGGCGTGAGAAATGGCAAATAAATGCCGTATTTACATATCTGCCACTGTGCAGCAGAATCCGTATAGGTGTTCGAGTGTTCGAACCCTAATGCGTGAGAAATGGTAAGTAAATGTCGTATTTACATATCTGCCACTGTGCAGGAGAATCCGTATAGGAGTTCGAGTGTTCGAACCCTAATGCGTCAGAAATGGCAAATAAATGCCGTATTTACATATCTGCCACTGTGCAGCAGAATCCGTATAGGTGTTCGAGTGTTCGAACCCTAATGCGTGAGAAATGGTAAGGAAACGTTGTATTTACATATCTACGACTGCGCAGGAGAATCCGTATAGGTGTTCGAGTGTTCGAACCCTAATGCGTGAGAAATGGTAAGGAAACGTTGTATTTACATATCTGCAACTGTGCAGGAGAATCCGTATAGGTGTTCGAGTGTTCGAACCCTGATGCGTTAGAAATGGTAAGTAAATGCCGTATTTACATATCTGCTACTGTGCAGGAGAATCCGTATAGGTGTTCGAGTGTTCGAACCCTAATGCGTGAGAAATGGTAAATAAATGCCGTATTTACATATCTGCCACTATGCAGGAGAATCGATATAGGTGTTTGAGTGTTCGAACTCTAATGCGTGAGAAATGGTAAGGAAACGTTGTATTTACATATCTGCCACTGTGCAGGAGAATCCGTATAGGTGTTCGAGTGTTCGAACCCTAATGCGTGAGAAATGGTAAGGAAACGTTGTATTTACATATCTGCCACAGTGCAGGAGAATCCGTATAGGTGTTCGAGTGTTCGAACCCTAATGCGTTAGAAATGGCAAATAAATGCCGTATTTACATATCTGCCACTGTGCAGGAGAATCCGTATAGGTGTTCGAGTGTTCGAACCCTAATGCGTGAGAAATGGTAAGTAAATGTCGTATTTACATATCTGCCACTGTGCAGGAGAATCCGTATAGGTGTTCGAGTGTTCGAACCCTAATGCGTGAGAAATGGTAAGGAAACGTTGTATTTACATATCTGCCACTGTGCAGGAGAATCCGTATAGGTGTTCGAGTGTTCGAACCCTAATGCGTGAGAAATGGCAAATAAATGCCGTATTTACATATCTGCTACTGTGCAGGAGAA
This sequence comes from Camellia granthamiana, assembly GCA_036172215.1. NCBI lineage: Eukaryota > Viridiplantae > Streptophyta > Magnoliopsida > Ericales > Theaceae > Camellia > Camellia granthamiana. The sequence goes on from JAXFYN010000494.1 coordinate 103,862, forward strand.
TCCGTATAGGTGTTCGAGTGTTCGAACCCTAATGCGTGAGAAATGGTAAGGAAACGTTGTATTTACATACCTGCAACTGTGCAGGAGAATCCGTATAGGTGTTCGAGTGTTCGAACCCTGATGCGTTAGAAATGGTAAGTAAATGCCGTATTTACATATCTGCTACTGTGCAGGAGAATCCATATAGGTGTTCGAGTGTTCGAACCCTAATGCGTGAGAAATGGTAAGGAAACGTTGTATTTATATATCTGCCACTGTGCAGGAGAATCCGTATAGGTGTTCGAGTGTTCGAACCCTAATGCGTGAGAAATGGTAAGGAAACGTTGTATTTACAAATCTGCCACAGTGCAGGAGAATCTGTATAGGAGTTCGAGTGTTCGAACCCTAATGCGTGAGAAATGGCAAATAAATGCCGTATTTACATATCTGCCACTGTGCAGCAGAATCCGTATAGGTGTTCGAGTGTTCGAACCCTAATGCGTGAGAAATGGTAAGTAAATGTCGTATTTACATATCTGCCACTGTGCAGGAGAATCCGTATAGGTGTTCGACTGTTCGAACCCTAATGCGTGAGAAATGGTAAGGAAACGTTGTATTTACATATCTGCCACTGTGCAGGAGAATCCGTATAGGTGTTCGAGTGTTCGAACCCTAATGCGTGAGAAATGGTAAGGAAACGTTGTATTTACATATCTGCCACTGTGCAGCAGAATCCGTATAGGTGTTCGAGTGTTCGAACCCTAATGCGTGAGAAATGGTAAGTAAATGTCGTATTTACATATCTGCCACTGTGCAGGAGAATCCGTATAGGAGTTCGAGTGTTCGAACCCTAATGCGTCAGAAATGGCAAATAAATGCCGTATTTACATATCTGCCACTGTGCAGCAGAATCCGTATAGGTGTTCGAGTGTTCGAACCCTAATGCGTGAGAAATGGTAAGGAAACGTTGTATTTACATATCTACGACTGCGCAGGAGAATCCGTATAGGTGTTCGAGTGTTCGAACCCTAATGCGTGAGAAATGGTAAGGAAACGTTGTATTTACATATCTGCAACTGTGCAGGAGAATCCGTATAGGTGTTCGAGTGTTCGAACCCTGATGCGTTAGAAATGGTAAGTAAATGCCGTATTTACATATCTGCTACTGTGCAGGAGAATCCGTATAGGTGTTCGAGTGTTCGAACCCTAATGCGTGAGAAATGGTAAATAAATGCCGTATTTACATATCTGCCACTATGCAGGAGAATCGATATAGGTGTTTGAGTGTTCGAACTCTAATGCGTGAGAAATGGTAAGGAAACGTTGTATTTACATATCTGCCACTGTGCAGGAGAATCCGTATAGGTGTTCGAGTGTTCGAACCCTAATGCGTGAGAAATGGTAAGGAAACGTTGTATTTACATATCTGCCACAGTGCAGGAGAATCCGTATAGGTGTTCGAGTGTTCGAACCCTAATGCGTTAGAAATGGCAAATAAATGCCGTATTTACATATCTGCCACTGTGCAGGAGAATCCGTATAGGTGTTCGAGTGTTCGAACCCTAATGCGTGAGAAATGGTAAGTAAATGTCGTATTTACATATCTGCCACTGTGCAGGAGAATCCGTATAGGTGTTCGAGTGTTCGAACCCTAATGCGTGAGAAATGGTAAGGAAACGTTGTATTTACATATCTGCCACTGTGCAGGAGAATCCGTATAGGTGTTCGAGTGTTCGAACCCTAATGCGTGAGAAATGGCAAATAAATGCCGTATTTACATATCTGCTACTGTGCAGGAGAATCCGTATAGGTGTTCGAGTGTTCGAACCCTAATGCGTGAGAAATGGTAAGGAAACGTTGTATTTACATACCTGCAACTGTGCAGGAGAATCCGTATAGGTGTTCGAGTGTTCGAACCCTGATGCGTTAGAAATGGTAAGTAAATGCCGTATTTACATATCTGCTACTGTGCAGGAGAATCCATATAGGTGTTCGAGTGTTCGAACCCTAATGCGTGAGAAATGGTAAGGAAACGTTGTATTTATATATCTGCCACTGTGCAGGAGAATCCGTATAGGTGTTCGAGTGTTCGAACCCTAATGCGTGAGAAATGGTAAGGAAACGTTGTATTTACAAATCTGCCACAGTGCAGGAGAATCTGTATAGGAGTTCGAGTGTTCGAACCCTAATGCGTGAGAAATGGCAAATAAATGCCGTATTTACATATCTGCCACTGTGCAGCAGAATCCGTATAGGTGTTCGAGTGTTCGAACCCTAATGCGTGAGAAATGGTAAGTAAATGTCGTATTTACATATCTGCCACTGTGCAGGAGAATCCGTATAGGTGTTCGACTGTTCGAACCCTAATGCGTGAGAAATGGTAAGGAAACGTTGTATTTACATATCTGCCACTGTGCAGGAGAATCCGTATAGGTGTTCGAGTGTTCGAACCCTAATGCGTGAGAAATGGTAAGGAAACGTTGTATTTATATATCTGCCACTGTGCAGGAGAATCCGTATAGGTGTTCGAGTGTTCGAACCCTAATGCGTTAGAAATGGCAAATAAATGCCGTATTTACATATCTGCCACTGTGCAGCAGAATCCGTATAGGTGTTCGAGTGTTCGAACCCTAATGCGTGAGAAATGGTAAGGAAACGTTGTATTTACATACCTGCAACTGTGCTGGAGAATCCGTATAGGTGTTCGAGTGTTCGAACCCTGATGCGTTAGAAATGGTAAGTAAATGCCGTATTTACATATCTGCTACTGTGCAGGAGAATCCGTATAGGTGTTCGAGTGTTCGAACCCTAATGCGTGAGAAATAGTAAGTAAATGCCGTATTTACATATCTGCCACTATGCAGGAGAATCCATATAGGTGTTCGTGTGTTCGAACCCTAATGCGTGAGAAATGGTAACGAAACGTTGTATTTACATATCTGCCACTGTGCAGGAGAATCCGTATAGGTGTTCGAGTGTTCGAACCCTAATGCGTGAGAAATGGTAAGGAAACGTTGTATTTACATATCTGCCACAGTGCAGGAGAATCTGTATAGGTGTTCGAGTGTTCGAACCCTAATGCGTGAGAAATGGCAAATAAATGCCGTATTTACATATCTGCCACTGTGCAGCAGAATCCGTATAGGTGTTCGAGTGTTCGAACCCTAATGCGTGAGAAATGGTAAGTAAATGTCGTATTTACATATCTGCCACCCAGCAGGAGAATCCGTATAGGTGTTCGATTGTTCGAACCCTAATGCGTGAGAAAAGGTAACGAAACGTTGTATTTACATCTCTGCCACTGTGCAGGAGAATCCGTATAGGAGTTCGAGTGTTCGAACCCTAATGCGTCAGAAATGGCAAATAAATGTCGTATTTACATATCTGCCACTGTGCAGGAGAATCCGTATAGGTGTTCGAGTGTTCGAACCCTAATGCGTGAGAAATGGTAAGGAAACGTTGTATTTACAAATCTGCCACAGTGCAGGAGAATCTGTATAGGTGTTCGAGTGTTCGAACCCTAATGCGTGAGAAATGGCAAATAAATGCCGTATTTACATATCTGCCACTGTGCAGCAGAATCCGTATAGGTGTTCGAGTGTTCGAACCCTAATGCGTGAGAAATGGTAAGTAAATGTCGTATTTACATATCTGCCACTGTGCAGGAGAATCCGTATAGGTGTTCGAGTGTTCGAATCCTAATGCGTGAGAAATGGTAAGGAAACGTTGTATTTACATATCTGCCACTGTGCAGGAGAATCCGTATAGGTGTTCGAGTGTTCGAACCCTAATGCGTGAGAAATGGCAAATAAATACCGTATTTACATATCTGCTACTGTGCAGGAGAATCCGTATAGGTGTTCGAGTGTTCGAACCCTAATGCGTGAGAAATGGTAAGGAAACGTTGTATTTACATACCTGCAACTGTGCTGGAGAATCCGTATAGCTGTTCGAGTGTTCGAACCCTGATGCGTTAGAAATGGTAAGTAAATGCCGTATTTACATATCTGCTACTGTGCAGGAGAATCCATATAGGTGTTCGAGTGTTCGAACCCTAATGCGTGAGAAATGGTAAGGAAACGTTGTATTTACATATCTGCCACTGTGCAGGAGAATCCGTATAGGTGTTCGAGTGTTCGAACCCTAATGCGCGAGAAATGGTAAGTAAATGTCGTATTTACATATCTGCCACTGTGCAGGAGAATCCGTATAGGTGTTCGATTGTTCGAACCCTAATGCGTGAGAAAAGGTAACGAAACGTTGTATTTACATCTCTGCCACTGTGCAGGAGAATCCGTATAGGAGTTCGAGTGTTCGAACCCTAATGCGTCAGAAATGGCAAATAAATGCCGTATTTACATATCTGCCACTGTGCAGCAGAATCCGTATAGGTGTTCGAGTGTTCGAACCCTAATGCGTGAGAAATGGTAAGGAAACGTTGTATTTACATATCTACGACTGCGCAGGAGAATCCGTATAGGTGTTCGAGTGTTCGAACCCTAATGCGTGAGAAATGGTAAGGAAACGTTGTATTTACATATCTGCAACTGTGCAGGAGAATCCGTATAGGTGTTCGAGTGTTCGAACCCTGATGCGTTAGAAATGGTAAGTAAATGCCGTATTTACATACCTGCAACTGTGCAGGAGAATCCGTATAGGTGTTCGAGTGTTCGAACCCTAATGCGTCAGAAATGGCAAATAAATGCCGTATTTACATATCTGCCACTGTGCAGCAGAATCCGTATAGGTGTTCGAGTGTTCGAACCCTAATGCGTGAGAAATGGTAAGGAAACGTTGTATTTACATATCTACAACTGCGCAGGAGAATCCGTATAGGTGTTCGAGTGTTCGAACCCTAATGCGTGAGAAATGGTAAGGAAACGTTGTATTTACATATCTGCAACTGTGCAGGAGAATCCGTATAGGTGTTCGAGTGTTCGAACCCTGATGCGTTAGAAATGGTAAGTAAATGCCGTATTTACATATCTGCTACTGTGCAGGAGAATCCGTATAGGTGTTCGAGTGTTCGAACCCTAATGCGTGAGAAATGGTAAATAAATGCCGTATTTACATATCTGCCACTATGCAGGAGAATCGATATAGGTGTTTGAGTGTTCGAACTCTAATGCGTGAGAAATGGTAAGGAAACGTTGTATTTACATATCTGCCACTGTGCAGGAGAATCCGTATAGGTGTTCGAGTGTTCGAACCCTAATGCGTGAGAAATGGTAAGGAAACGTTGTATTTACATATCTGCCACAGTGCAGGAGAATCCGTATAGGTGTTCGAGTGTTCGAACCCTAATGCGTTAGAAATGGCAAATAAATGCCGTATTTACATATCTGCCACTGTGCAGCAGAATCCGTATAGGTGTTCGAGTGTTCGAACCCTAATGCGTGAGAAATGGTAAGTAAATGTCGTATTTACATATCTGCCACTGTGCAGGAGAATCCGTATAGGTGTTCGAGTGTTCGAACCCTAATGCGTGAGAAATGGTAAGGAAACGTTGTATTTACATATCTGCCACTGTGCAGGAGAATCCGTATAGGTGTTCGAGTGTTCGAACCCTAATGCGTGAGAAATGGCAAATAAATGCCGTATTTACATATCTGCTACTGTGCAGGAGAATCCGTATAGGTGTTCGAGTGTTCGAACCCTAATGCGTGAGAAATGGTAAGGAAACGTTGTATTTACATACCTGCAACTGTGCAGGAGAATCCGTATAGGTGTTCGAGTGTTCGAACCCTGATGCGTTAGAAATGGTAAGTAAATGCCGTATTTACATATCTGCTACTGTGCAGGAGAATCCATATAGGTGTTCGAGTGTTCGAACCCTAATGCGTGAGAAATGGTAAGGAAACGTTGTATTTATATATCTGCCACTGTGCAGGAGAATCCGTATAGGTGTTCGAGTGTTCGAACCCTAATGCGTGAGAAATGGTAAGGAAACGTTGTATTTACAAATCTGCCACAGTGCAGGAGAATCTGTATAGGTGTTCGAGTGTTCGAACCCTAATGCGTGAGAAATGGCAAATAAATGCCGTATTTACATATCTGCCACTGTGCAGCAGAATCCGTATAGGTGTTCGAGTGTTCGAACCCTAATGCGTGAGAAATGGTAAGTAAATGTCGTATTTACATATCTGCCACTGTGCAGGAGAATCCGTATAGGTGTTCGACTGTTCGAACCCTAATGCGTGAGAAATGGTAAGGAAACGTTGTATTTACATATCTGCCACTGTGCAGGAGAATCCGTATAGGTGTTCGAGTGTTCGAACCCTAATGCGTGAGAAATGGTAAGGAAACGTTGTATTTACATATCTGCCACAGTGCAGGAGAATCCGTATAGGTGTTCGAGTGTTCGAACCCTAATGCGTGAGAAATGGTAAGGAAACGTTGTATTTACAAATCTGCCACAGTGCAGGAGAATCTGTATAGGTGTTCGAGTGTTCGAACCCTAATGCGTGAGAAATGGCAAATAAATGCCGTATTTACATATCTGCCACTGTGCAGCAGAATCCGTATAGGTGTTCGAGTGTTCGAACCCTAATGCGTGAGAAATGGTAAGTAAATGTCGTATTTACATATCTGCCACTGTGCAGGAGAATCCGTATAGGTGTTCGACTGTTCGAACCCTAATGCGTGAGAAATGGTAAGGAAACGTTGTATTTACATATCTGCCACTGTGCAGGAGAATCCGTATAGGTGTTCGAGTGTTCGAACCCTAATGCGTGAGAAATGGTAAGGAAACGTTGTATTTACATATCTGCCACAGTGCAGGAGAATCCGTATAGGTGTTCGAGTGTTCGAACCCTAATGCGTTAGAAATGGCAAATAAATGCCGTATTTACATATCTGCCACTGTGCAGCAGAATCTGTATAGGTGTTCGAGTGTTCGAACCCTAATGCGTGAGAAATGGTAAGGAAACGTTGTATTTACATACCTGCAACTGTGCAGGAGAATCCGTATAGGTGTTCGAGTGTTCGAACCCTGATGCGTTAGAAATGGTAAGTAAATGCCGTATTTACATATCTGCTACTGTGCAGGAGAATCCATATAGGTGTTCGAGTGTTCGAACCCTAATGCGTGAGAAATGGTAAGGAAACGTTGTATTTATATATCTGCCACTGTGCAGGAGAATCCGTATAGGTGTTCGAGTGTTCGAACCCTAATGCGTGAGAAATGGTAAGGAAACGTTGTATTTACAAATCTGCCACAGTGCAGGAGAATCTGTATAGGTGTTCGAGTGTTCGAACCCTAATGCGTGAGAAATGGCAAATAAATGCCGTATTTACATATCTGCCACTGTGCAGCAGAATCCGTATAGGTGTTCGAGTGTTCGAACCCTAATGCGTGAGAAATGGTAAGTAAATGTCGTATTTACATATCTGCCACTGTGCAGGAGAATCCGTATAGGTGTTCGACTGTTCGAACCCTAATGCGTGAGAAATGGTAAGGAAACGTTGTATTTACATATCTACAACTGCGCAGGAGAATCCGTATAGGTGTTCGAGTGTTCGAACCCTAATGCGTGAGAAATGGTAAGGAAACGTTGTATTTACATATCTGCAACTGTGCAGGAGAATCCGTATAGGTGTTCGAGTGTTCGAACCCTGATGCGTTAGAAATGGTAAGTAAATGCCGTATTTACATATCTGCTACTGTGCAGGAGAATCCGTATAGGTGTTCGAGTGTTCGAACCCTAATGCGTGAGAAATGGTAAATAAATGCCGTATTTACATATCTGCCACTCTGCAGGAGAATCGATATAGGTGTTTGAGTGTTCGAACTCTAATGCGTGAGAAATGGTAAGGAAACGTTGTATTTACATATCTGCCACTGTGCAGGAGAATCCGTATAGGTGTTCGAGTGTTCGAACCCTAATGCGTGAGAAATGGTAAGGAAACGTTGTATTTACATATCTGCCACAGTGCAGGAGAATCCGTATAGGTGTTCGAGTGTTCGAACCCTAATGCGTTAGAAATGGCAAATAAATGCCGTATTTACATATCTGCCACTGTGCAGCAGAATCCGTATAGGTGTTCGAGTGTTCGAACCCTAATGCGTGAGAAATGGTAAGTAAATGTCGTATTTACATATCTGCCACTGTGCAGGAGAATCCGTATAGGTGTTCGAGTGTTCGAACCCTAATGCGTGAGAAATGGTAAGGAAACGTTGTATTTACATATCTGCCACTGTGCAGGAGAATCCGTATAGGTGTTCGAGTGTTCGAACCCTAATGCGTGAGAAATGGCAAATAAATGCCGTATTTACATATCTGCTACTGTGCAGGAGAATCCGTATAGGTGTTCGAGTGTTCGAACCCTAATGCGTGAGAAATGGTAAGGAAACGTTGTATTTACATACCTGCAACTGTGCAGGAGAATCCGTATAGGTGTTCGAGTGTTCGAACCCTGATGCGTTAGAAATGGTAAGTAAATGCCGTATTTACATATCTGCTACTGTGCAGGAGAATCCATATAGGTGTTCGAGTGTTCGAACCCTAATGCGTGAGAAATGGTAAGGAAACGTTGTATTTATATATCTGCCACTGTGCAGGAGAATCCGTATAGGTGTTCGAGTGTTCGAACCCTAATGCGTGAGAAATGGTAAGGAAACGTTGTATTTACAAATCTGCCACAGTGCAGGAGAATCTGTATAGGTGTTCGAGTGTTCGAACCCTAATGCGTGAGAAATGGCAAATAAATGCCGTATTTACATATCTGCCACTGTGCAGCAGAATCCGTATAGGTGTTCGAGTGTTCGAACCCTAATGCGTGAGAAATGGTAAGTAAATGTCGTATTTACATATCTGCCACTGTGCAGGAGAATCCGTATAGGTGTTCGACTGTTCGAACCCTAATGCGTGAGAAATGGTAAGGAAACGTTGTATTTACATATCTGCCACTGTGCAGGAGAATCCGTATAGGTGTTCGAGTGTTCGAACCCTAATGCGTGAGAAATGGTAAGGAAACGTTGTATTTACATATCTGCCACAGTGCAGGAGAATCCGTATAGGTGTTCGAGTGTTCGAACCCTAATGCGTTAGAAATGGCAAATAAATGCCGTATTTACATATCTGCCACTGTGCAGCAGAATCTGTATAGGTGTTCGAGTGTTCGAACCCTAATGCGTGAGAAATGGTAAGGAAACGTTGTATTTACATACCTGCAACTGTGCAGGAGAATCCGTATAGGTGTTCGAGTGTTCGAACCCTGATGCGTTAGAAATGGTAAGTAAATGTCGTATTTACATATCTGCTACTGTGCAGGAGAATCCATATAGGTGTTCGAGTGTTCGAACCCTAATGCGTGAGAAATGGTAAGGAAACGTTGTATTTATATATCTGCCACTGTGCAGGAGAATCCGTATAGGTGTTCGAGTGTTCGAACCCTAATGCGTGAGAAATGGTAAGGAAACGTTGTATTTACAAATCTGCCACAGTGCGGGAGAATCTGTATAGGTGTTCGAGTGTTCGAACCCTAATGCGTGAGAAATGGCAAATAAATGCCGTATTTACATATCTGCCACTGTGCAGCAGAATCCGTATAGGTGTTCGAGTGTTCGAACCCTAATGCGTGAGAAATGGTAAGTAAATGTCGTATTTACATATCTGCCACTGTGCAGGAGAATCCGTATAGGTGTTCGACTGTTCGAACCCTAATGCGTGAGAAATGGTAAGGAAACGTTGTATTTACATATCTGCCACTGTGCAGGAGAATCCGTATAGGTGTTCGAGTGTTCGAACCCTAATGCGTGAGAAATGGTAAGGAAACGTTGTATTTACATATCTGCCACAGTGCAGGAGAATCCGTATAGGTGTTCGAGTGTTCGAACCCTAATGCATTAGAAATGGCAAATAAATGCTGTATTTACATATCTGCCACTGTGCAGCAGAATACGTATAGGTGTTCGAGTGTTCGAACCCTAATGCGTGAGAAATGGTAAGTAAATGTCGTATTTACATATCTGCCACTGTGCAGGAGAATCCGTATAGGTGTTCGAGTGTTCGAACCCTAATGCGTGAGAAATGGTAAGGAAACGTTGTATTTACATATCTGCCACTGTGCAGGAGAATCCGTATAGGTGTTCGAGTGTTCGAACCCTAATGCGCGAGAAATGGTAAGTAAATGTCGTATTTACATATCTGGCACTGTGCAGGAGAATCCGTATAGGTGTTCGATTGTTCGAACCCTAATGCGTGAGAAAAGGTAACGAAACGTTGTATTTACATCTCTGCCACTGTGCAGGAGAATCCGTATAGGAGTTCGAGTGTTCGAACCCTAATGCGTCAGAAATGGCAAATAAATGCCGTATTTACATATCTGCCACTGTGCAGCAGAATCCGTATAGGTGTTCGAGTGTTCGAACCCTAATGCGTGAGAAATGGTAAGGAAACGTTGTATTTACATATCTGCCACTGTGCAGGAGAATCCGTATAGGTGTTCGAGTGTTCGAACCCTAATGCGCGAGAAATGGTAAGTAAATGTCGTATTTACATATCTGCCACTGTGCAGGAGAATCCGTATAGGTGTTCGATTGTTCGAACCCTAATGCGTGAGAAAAAGGTAACGAAACGTTGTATTTACATCTCTGCCACTGTGCAGGAGAATCCGTATAGGAGTTCGAGTGTTCGAACCCTAATGCGTCAGAAATGGCAAATAAATGCCGTATTTACATATCTGCCACTGTGCAGCAGAATCCGTATAGGTGTTCGAGTGTTCGAACCCTAATGCGTGAGAAATGGTAAGGAAACGTTGTATTTACATATCTACAACTGCGCAGGAGAATCCGTATAGGTGTTCGAGTGTTCGAACCCTAATGCGTGAGAAATGGTAAGGAAACATTGTATTTACATATCTGCAACTGTGCAGGAGAATCCGTATAGGTGTTCGAGTGTTCGAACCCTGATGCGTTAGAAATGGTAAGTAAATGCCGTATTTACATATCTGCTACTGTGCAGGAGAATCCGTATAGGTGTTCGAGTGTTCGAACCCTAATGCGTGAGAAATGGTAAATAAATGCCGTATTTACATATCTGCCACTATGCAGGAGAATCGATATAGGTGTTTGAGTGTTCGAACTCTAATGCGTGAGAAATGGTAAGGAAACGTTGTATTTACATATCTGCCACTGTGCAGGAGAATCCGTATAGGTGTTCGAGTGTTCGAACCCTAATGCGTTAGAAATGGCAAATAAATGCTGTATTTACATATCTGCCACTGTGCAGCAGAATACGTATAGGTGTTCGAGTGTTCGAACCCTAATGCGTGAGAAATGGTAAGTAAATGTCGTATTTACATATCTGCCACTGTGCAGGAGAATCCGTATAGGTGTTCGAGTGTTCGAACCCTAATGCGTGAGAAATGGTAAGGAAACGTTGTATTTACATATCTGCCACTGTGCAGGAGAATCCGTATAGGTGTTCGAGTGTTCGAACCCTGATGCGTTAGAAATGGTAAGTAAATGCCGTATTTACATATCTGCTACTGTGCAGGAGAATCCGTATAGGTGTTCGAGTGTTCGAACCCTAATGCGTGAGAAATGGTAAATAAATGCCGTATTTACATATCTGCCACTATGCAGGAGAATCGATATAGGTGTTTGAGTGTTCGAACTCTAATGCGTGAGAAATGGTAAGGAAACGTTGTATTTACATATCTGCCACTGTGCAGGAGAATCCGTATAGGTGTTCGAGTGTTCGAACCCTAATGCGTGAGAAATGGTAAGGAAACGTTGTATTTACATATCTGCCACAGTGCAGGAGAATCCGTATAGGTGTTCGAGTGTTCGAACCCTAATGCGTTAGAAATGGCAAATAAATGCCGTATTTACATATCTGCCACTGTGCAGCAGAATCCGTATAGGTGTTCGAGTGTTCGAACCCTAATGCGTGAGAAATGGTAAGTAAATGTCGTATTTACATATCTGCCACTGTGCAGGAGAATCCGTATAGGTGTTCGAGTGTTCGAACCCTAATGCGTGAGAAATGGTAAGGAAACGTTGTATTTACATATCTGCCACTGTGCAGGAGAATCCGTATAGGTGTTCGAGTGTTCGAACCCTAATGCGTGAGAAATGGCAAATAAATGCCGTATTTACATATCTGCTACTGTGCAGGAGAATCCGTATAGGTGTTCGAGTGTTCGAACCCTAATGCGTGAGAAATGGTAAGGAAACGTTGTATTTACATACCTGCAACTGTGCAGGAGAATCCGTATAGGTGTTCGAGTGTTCGAACCCTGATGCGTTAGAAATGGTAAGTAAATGCCGTATTTACATATCTGCTACTGTGCAGGAGAATCCATATAGGTGTTCGAGTGTTCGAACCCTAATGCGTGAGAAATGGTAAGGAAACGTTGTATTTATATATCTGCCACTGTGCAGGAGAATCCGTATAGGTGTTCGAGTGTTCGAACCCTAATGCGTGAGAAATGGTAAGGAAACGTTGTATTTACAAATCTGCCACAGTGCAGGAGAATCTGTATAGGTGTTCGAGTGTTCGAACCCTAATGCGTGAGAAATGGCAAATAAATGCCGTATTTACATATCTGCCACTGTGCAGCAGAATCCGTATAGGTGTTCGAGTGTTCGAACCCTAATGCGTGAGAAATGGTAAGTAAATGTCGTATTTACATATCTGCCACTGTGCAGGAGAATCCGTATAGGTGTTCGACTGTTCGAACCCTAATGCGTGAGAAATGGTAAGGAAACGTTGTATTTACATATCTGCCACTGTGCAGGAGAATCCGTATAGGTGTTCGAGTGTTCGAACCCTAATGCGTGAGAAATGGTAAGGAAACGTTGTATTTACATATCTGCCACAGTGCAGGAGAATCCGTATAGGTGTTCGAGTGTTCGAACCCTAATGCGTTAGAAATGGCAAATAAATGCCGTATTTACATATCTGCCACTGTGCAGCAGAATCTGTATAGGTGTTCGAGTGTTCGAACCCTAATGCGTGAGAAATGGTAAGGAAACGTTGTATTTACATACCTGCAACTGTGCAGGAGAATCCGTATAGGTGTTCGAGTGTTCGAACCCTGATGCGTTAGAAATGGTAAGTAAATGCCGTATTTACATATCTGCTACTGTGCAGGAGAATCCACATAGGTGTGCGAGTGTTCGAACCCTAATGCGTGAGAAATGGTAAGGAAACGTTGTATTTATATATCTGCCACTGTGCAGGAGAATCCGTATAGGTGTTCGAGTGTTCGAACCCTAATGCGTGAGAAATGGTAAGGAAACGTTGTATTTACAAATCTGCCACAGTGCAGGAGAATCTGTATAGGTGTTCGAGTGTTCGAACCCTAATGCGTGAGAAATGGCAAATAAATGCCGTATTTACATATCTGCCACTGTGCAGCAGAATCCGTATAGGTGTTCGAGTGTTCGAACCCTAATGCGTGAGAAATGGTAAGTAAATGTCGTATTTACATATCTGCCACTGTGCAGGAGAATCCGTATAGGTGTTCGACTGTTCGAACCCTAATGCGTGAGAAATGGTAAGGAAACGTTGTATTTACATATCTGCCACTGTGCAGGAGAATCCGTATAGGTGTTCGAGTGTTCGAACCCTAATGCGTGAGAAATGGTAAGGAAACGTTGTATTTACATATCTGCCACAGTGCAGGAGAATCCGTATAGGTGTTCGAGTGTTCGAACCCTAATGCGTTAGAAATGGCAAATAAATGCTGTATTTACATATCTGCCACTGTGCAGCAGAATACGTATAGGTGTTCGAGTGTTCGAACCCTAATGCGTGAGAAATGGTAAGTAAATGTCGTATTTACATATCTGCCACTGTGCAGGAGAATCCGTATAGGTGTTCGAGTGTTCGAACCCTAATGCGTGAGAAATGGTAAGGAAACGTTGTATTTACATATCTGCCACTGTGCAGGAGAATCCGTATAGGTGTTCGAGTGTTCGAACCCTAATGCGCGAGAAATGGTAAGTAAATGTCGTATTTACATATCTGCCACTGTGCAGGAGAATCCGTATAGGTGTTCGATTGATCGAACCCTAATGCGTGAGAAAAAGGTAACGAAACGTTGTATTTACATCTCTGCCACTGTGCAGGAGAATCCGTATAGGAGTTCGAGTGTTCGAACCCTAATGCGTCAGAAATGGCAAATAAATGCCGTATTTACATATCTGCCACTGTGCAGCAGAATCCGTATAGGTGTTCGAGTGTTCGAACCCTAATGCGTGAGAAATGGTAAGGAAACGTTGTATTTACATATCTACAACTGCGCAGGAGAATCCGTATAGGTGTTCGAGTGTTCGAACCCTAATGCGTGAGAAATGGTAAGGAAACATTGTATTTACATATCTGCAACTGTGCAGGAGAATCCGTATAGGTGTTCGAGTGTTCGAACCCTGATGCGTTAGAAATGGTAAGTAAATGCCGTATTTACATATCTGCTACTGTGCAGGAGAATCCGTATAGGTGTTCGAGTGTTCGAACCCTAATGCGTGAGAAATGGTAAATAAATGCCGTATTTACATATCTGCCACTATGCAGGAGAATCGATATAGGTGTTTGAGTGTTCGAACTCTAATGCGTGAGAAATGGTAAGGAAACGTTGTATTTACATATCTGCCACTGTGCAGGAGAATCCGTATAGGTGTTCGAGTGTTCGAACCCTAATGCGTGAGAAATGGTAAGGAAACGTTGTATTTACAAATCTGCCACAGTGCAGGAGAATCTGTATAGGTGTTAGAGTGTTCGAACCCTAATGCGTGAGAAATGGCAAATAAATGCCGTATTTACATATCTGCCACTGTGCAGCAGAATCCGTATAGGTGTTCGAGTGTTCGAACCCTAATGCGTGAGAAATGGTAAGTAAATGTCGTATTTACATATCTGCCACTGTGCAGGAGAATCCGTATAGGTGTTCGACTGTTCGAACCCTAATGCGTGAGAAATGGTAAGGAAACGTTGTATTTACATATCTGCCACTGTGCAGGAGAATCCGTATAGGTGTTCGAGTGTTCGAACCCTAATGCGTGAGAAATGGCAAATAAATGCCGTATTTACATATCTGCTACTGTGCAGGAGAATCCGTATAGGTGTTCGAGTGTTCGAACCCTAATGCGTGAGAAATGGTAAGGAAACGTTGTATTTACATACCTGCAACTGTGCAGGAGAATCCGTATAGGTGTTCGAGTGTTCGAACCCTGATGCGTTAGAAATGGTAAGTAAATGCCGTATTTACATATCTGCTACTGTGCAGGAGAATCCATATAGGTGTTCGAGTGTTCGAACCCTAATGCGTGAGAAATGGTAAGGAAACGTTGTATTCACATATCTGCCACTGTGCAGGAGAATCCGTATAGGTGTTCGAGTGTTCGAACCCTAATGCGTGAGAAATGGTAAGGAAATGTTGTATTTACAAATCTGCCACAGTGCAGGAGAATCCGTATAGGTGTTCGAGTGTTCGAACCCTAATGCGTGAGAAATGGCAAATAAATGCCGTATTTACATATCTGCCACTGTGCAGCAGAATCCGTATAGGTGTTCGAGTGTTCGAACCCTAATGCGTGAGAAATGGTAAGTAAATGTCGTATTTACATATCTGCCACTGTGCAGGAGAATCCGTATAGGTGTTCAACTGTTCGAACCCTAATGCGTGAGAAATGGTAAGGAAACGTTGTATTTACATATCTGCCACTGTGCAGGAGAATCCGTATAGGTGTTCGAGTGTTCGAACCCTAATGCGTGAGAAATGGCAAATAAATGCCGTATTTACATATCTGCTACTGTGCAGGAGAATCCGTATAGGTGTTCGAGTGTTCGAACCCTAATGCGTGAGAAATGGTAAGGAAACGTTGTATTTACATACCTGCAACTGTGCTGGAGAATCCGTATAGGTGTTCGAGTGTTCGAACCCTGATGCGTTAGAAATGGTAAGTAAATGCCGTATTTACATATCTGCTACTGTGCAGGAGAATCCATATAGGTGTTCGAGTGTTCGAACCCTAATGCGTGAGAAATGGTAAGGAAACGTTGTATTTACATATCTGCCACTGTGCAGGAGAATCCGTATAGGTGTTCGAGTGTTCGAACCCTAATGCGCGAGAAATGGTAAGTAAATGTCGTATTTACATATCTGCCACTGTGCAGGAGAATCCGTATAGGTGATCGATTGTTCGAACCCTAATGCGTGAGAAAAGGTAACGAAACGTTGTATTTACATCTCTGCCACTGTGCAGGAGAATCCGTATAGGAGTTCGAGTGTTCGAACCCTAATGCGTCAGAAATGGCAAATAAATGCCGTATTTACATATCTGCCACTGTGCAGCAGAATCCGTATAGGTGTTCGAGTGTTCGAACCCTAATGCGTGAGAAATGGTAAGGAAACGTTGTATTTACATATCTGCCACTGTGCAGGAGAATCCGTATAGGTGTTCGAGTGTTCGAACCCTAATGCGCGAGAAATGGTAAGTAAATGTCGTATTTACATATCTGCCACTGTGCAGTAGAATCCGTATAGGTGTTCGAGTGTTCGAACCCTGATGCGTTAGAAATGGTAAGTAAATGCCGTATTTACATATCTGCTACTGTGCAGGAGAATCCGTATAGGTGTTCGAGTGTTCGAACCCTAATGCGTGAGAAATGGTAAATAAATGCCGTATTTACATATCTGCCACTATGCAGGAGAATCCATATAGGTGTTTGAGTGTTCGAACCCTAATGCGTGAGAAATGGTAAGGAAACGTTGTATTTACATATCTGCCACTGTGCAGGAGAATCCGTATAGGTGTTCGAGTGTTCGAACCCTAATGCGTGAGAAATGGTAAGGAAACGTTGTATTTACATATCTGCCACTGTGCAGGAGAATCCGTATAGGTGTTCGAGTGTTCGAACCCTAATGCGTGAGAAATGGCAAATAAATGCCGTATTTACATATCTGCTACTGTGCAGGAGAATCCGTATAGGTGTTCGAGTGTTCGAACCCTAATGCGTGAGAAATGGTAAGGAAACGTTGTATTTACATACCTGCAACTGTGCAGGAGAATCCGTATAGGTGTTCGAGTGTTCGAACCCTGATGCGTTAGAAATGGTAAGTAAATGCCGTATTTACATATCTGCTACTGTGCAGGAGAATCCATATAGGTGTTCGAGTGTTCGAACCCTAATGCGTGAGAAATGGTAAGGAAACATTGTATTTACATATCTGCAACTGTGCAGGAGAATCCGTATAGGTGTTCGAGTGTTCGAACCCTAATGCGTGAGAAATGGTAAGTAAATGTCGTATTTACATATCTGCCACTGTGCAGGAGAATCCGTATAGGTGTTCAACTGTTCGAACCCTAATGCGTGAGAAATGGTAAGGAAACGTTGTATTTACATATCTGCCACTGTGCAGGAGAATCCGTATAGGTGTTCGAGTGTTCGAACCCTAATGCGTGAGAAATGGCAAATAAATGCCGTATTTACATATCTGCTACTGTGCAGGAGAATCCGTATAGGTGTTCGAGTGTTCGAACCCTAATGCGTGAGAAATGGTAAGGAAACGTTGTATTTACATACCTGCAACTGTGCTGGAGAATCCGTATAGGTGTTCGAGTGTTCGAACCCTAATGCGCGAGAAATGGTAAGTAAATGTCGTATTTACATATCTGCCACTGTGCAGGAGAATCCGTATAGGTGATCGATTGTTCGAACCCTAATGCGTGAGAAAAGGTAACGAAACGTTGTATTTACATCTCTGCCACTGTGCAGGAGAATCCGTATAGGAGTTCGAGTGTTCGAACCCTAATGCGTCAGAAATGGCAAATAAATGCCGTATTTACATATCTGCCACTGTGCAGCAGAATCCGTATAGGTGTTCGAGTGTTCGAACCCTAATGCGTGAGAAATGGTAAGGAAACGTTGTATTTACATATCTGCCACTGTGCAGGAGAATCCGTATAGGTGTTCGAGTGTTCGAACCCTAATGCGCGAGAAATGGTAAGTAAATGTCGTATTTACATATCTGCCACTGTGCAGTAGAATCCGTATAGGTGTTCGAGTGTTCGAACCCTGATGCGTTAGAAATGGTAAGTAAATGCCGTATTTACATATCTGCTACTGTGCAGGAGAATCCGTATAGGTGTTCGAGTGTTCGAACCCTAATGCGTGAGAAATGGTAAATAAATGCCGTATTTACATATCTGCCACTATGCAGGAGAATCCATATAGGTGTTTGAGTGTTCGAACCCTAATGCGTGAGAAATGGTAAGGAAACGTTGTATTTACATATCTGCCACTGTGCAGGAGAATCCGTATAGGTGTTCGAGTGTTCGAACCCTAATGCGTGAGAAATGGTAAGGAAACGTTGTATTTACATATCTGCCACTGTGCAGGAGAATCCGTATAGGTGTTCGAGTGTTCGAACCCTAATGCGTGAGAAATGGCAAATAAATGCCGTATTTACATATCTGCTACTGTGCAGGAGAATCCGTATAGGTGTTCGAGTGTTCGAACCCTAATGCGTGAGAAATGGTAAGGAAACGTTGTATTTACATACCTGCAACTGTGCAGGAGAATCCGTATAGGTGTTCGAGTGTTCGAACCCTGATGCGTTAGAAATGGTAAGTAAATGCCGTATTTACATATCTGCTACTGTGCAGGAGAATCCATATAGGTGTTCGAGTGTTCGAACCCTAATGCGTGAGAAATGGTAAGGAAACATTGTATTTACATATCTGCAACTGTGCAGGAGAATCCGTATAGGTGTTCGAGTGTTCGAACCCTAATGCGTGAGAAATGGTAAGTAAATGTCGTATTTACATATCTGCCACTGTGCAGGAGAATCCGTATAGGTGTTCAACTGTTCGAACCCTAATGCGTGAGAAATGGTAAGGAAACGTTGTATTTACATATCTGCCACTGTGCAGGAGAATCCGTATAGGTGTTCGAGTGTTCGAACCCTAATGCGTGAGAAATGGCAAATAAATGCCGTATTTACATATCTGCTACTGTGCAGGAGAATCCGTATAGGTGTTCGAGTGTTCGAACCCTAATGCGTGAGAAATGGTAAGGAAACGTTGTATTTACATACCTGCAACTGTGCTGGAGAATCCGTATAGGTGTTCGAGTGTTCGAACCCTGATGCGTTAGAAATGGTAAGTAAATGCCGTATTTACATATCTGCTACTGTGCAGGAGAATCCATATAGGTGTTCGAGTGTTCGAACCCTAATGCGTGAGAAATGGTAAGGAAACGTTGTATTTACATATCTGCCACTGTGCAGGAGAATCCGTATAGGTGTTCGAGTGTTCGAACCCTAATGCGCGAGAAATGGTAAGTAAATGTCGTATTTACATATCTGCCACTGTGCAGGAGAATCCGTATAGGTGATCGATTGTTCGAACCCTAATGCGTGAGAAAAGGTAACGAAACGTTGTATTTACATCTCTGCCACTGTGCAGGAGAATCCGTATAGGAGTTCGAGTGTTCGAACC
This sequence comes from Camellia granthamiana, assembly GCA_036172215.1. Taxonomy (NCBI): domain Eukaryota; kingdom Viridiplantae; phylum Streptophyta; class Magnoliopsida; order Ericales; family Theaceae; genus Camellia; species Camellia granthamiana. The sequence continues at coordinate 123,294 of JAXFYN010000494.1, forward strand.
CTAATGCGTCAGAAATGGCAAATAAATGCCGTATTTACATATCTGCCACTGTGCAGCAGAATCCGTATAGGTGTTCGAGTGTTCGAACCCTAATGCGTGAGAAATGGTAAGGAAACGTTGTATTTACATATCTGCCACTGTGCAGGAGAATCCGTATAGGTGTTCGAGTGTTCGAACCCTAATGCGCGAGAAATGGTAAGTAAATGTCGTATTTACATATCTGCCACTGTGCAGTAGAATCCGTATAGGTGTTCGAGTGTTCGAACCCTGATGCGTTAGAAATGGTAAGTAAATGCCGTATTTACATATCTGCTACTGTGCAGGAGAATCCGTATAGGTGTTCGAGTGTTCGAACCCTAATGCGTGAGAAATGGTAAATAAATGCCGTATTTACATATCTGCCACTATGCAGGAGAATCCATATAGGTGTTTGAGTGTTCGAACCCTAATGCGTGAGAAATGGTAAGGAAACGTTGTATTTACATATCTGCCACTGTGCAGGAGAATCCGTATAGGTGTTCGAGTGTTCGAACCCTAATGCGTGAGAAATGGTAAGGAAACGTTGTATTTACATATCTGCCACTGTGCAGGAGAATCCGTATAGGTGTTCGAGTGTTCGAACCCTAATGCGTGAGAAATGGCAAATAAATGCCGTATTTACATATCTGCTACTGTGCAGGAGAATCCGTATAGGTGTTCGAGTGTTCGAACCCTAATGCGTGAGAAATGGTAAGGAAACGTTGTATTTACATACCTGCAACTGTGCAGGAGAATCCGTATAGGTGTTCGAGTGTTCGAACCCTGATGCGTTAGAAATGGTAAGTAAATGCCGTATTTACATATCTGCTACTGTGCAGGAGAATCCATATAGGTGTTCGAGTGTTCGAACCCTAATGCGTGAGAAATGGTAAGGAAACGTTGTATTTACATATCTGCCACTGTGCAGGAGAATCCGTATAGGTGTTCGAGTGTTCGAACCCTAATGCGCGAGAAATGGTAAGTAAATGTCGTATTTACATATCTGCCACTGTGCAGGAGAATCCGTATAGGTGTTCGAGTGTTCGAACCCTAATGCGTGCGAAATGGTAAGGAAACGTTGTATTTACATATCTGCAACTGTGCAGGAGAATCCGTATAGGTGTTCGAGTGTTCGAACCCTGATGCGTTAGAAATGGTAAGTAAATGCCGTATTTACATATCTGCTACTGTGCAGGAGAATCCGTATAGGTGTTCGAGTGTTCGAACCCTAATGCGTGAGAAATGGTAAGGAAACGTTGTATTTACAAATCTGCCACAGTGCTGGAGATTCTGTATAGGTGTTCGAGTGTTCGAACCCTAATGCTTGAGAAATGGTAAGGAAACGTTGTATTTACATACCTGCAACTGTGCAGGAGAATCCGTATAGGTGTTCGAGTGTTCGAACCCTGATGCGTTAGAAATGGTAAGTAAATGCCGTATTTACATATCTGCTACTGTGCAGGAGAATCCATATAGGTGTTCGAGTGTTCGAACCCTAATGCGTGAGAAATGGTAAGGAAACGTTGTATTTACATATCTGCCACTGTGCAGGAGAATCCGTATAGGTGTTCGAGTGTTCGAACCCTAATGCGTGAGAAATGGTAAGGAAACGTTGTATTTACATACCTGCAACTGTGCTGGAGAATCCGTATAGGTGTTCGAGTGTTCGAACCCTGATGCGTTAGAAATGGTAAGTAAATGCCGTATTTACATATCTGCTACTGTGCAGGAGAATCCATATAGGTGTTCGAGTGTTCGAACCATAATGCGTGAGAAATGGTAAGGAAACGTTGTATTTACATATCTGCCACTGTGCAGGAGAATCCGTATAGGTGTTCGAGTGTTCGAACCCTAATGCGCGAGAAATGGTAAGTAAATGTCGTATTTACATATCTGCCACTGTGCAGGAGAATCCGTATAGGTGTTCGATTGTTCGAACCCTAATGCGTGAGAAAAGGTAACGAAACGTTGTATTTACATCTCTGCCACTGTGCAGGAGAATCCGTATAGGAGTTCGAGTGTTCGAACCCTAATGCGTCAGAAATGGCAAATAAATGTCGTATTTACATATCTTCCACTGTGCAGGAGAATCCGTATAGGTGTTCGAGTGTTCGAACCCTAATGCGTGAGAAATGGTAAGGAAACGTTGTATTTACATATCTGCAACTGTGCAGGAGAATCCGTATAGGTGTTCGAGTGTTCGAACCCTGATGCGTTAGAAATGGTAAGTAAATGCCGTATTTACATATCTGCTACTGTGCAGGAGAATCCGTATAGGTGTTCGAGTGTTCGAACCCTAATGCGTGAGAAATGGTAAGGAAACGTTGTATTTACAAATCTGCCACAGTGCTGGAGATTCTGTATAGGTGTTCGAGTGTTCGAACCCTAATGCGTGAGAAATGGTAAGGAAACGTTGTATTTACATACCTGCAACTGTGCAGGAGAATCCGTATAGGTGTTCGAGTGTTCGAACCCTGATGCGTTAGAAATGGTAAGTAAATGCCGTATTTACATATCTGCTACTGTGCAGGAGAATCCATATAGGTGTTCGAGTGTTCGAACCCTAATGCGTGAGAAATGGTAAGGAAACGTTGTATTTACATATCTGCCACTGTGCAGGAGAATCCGTATAGGTGTTCGAGTGTTCGAACCCTAATGCGTGAGAAATGGTAAGGAAACGTTGTATTTACATACCTGCAACTGTGCTGGAGAATCCGTATAGGTGTTCGAGTGTTCGAACCCTGATGCGTTAGAAATGGTAAGTAAATGCCGTATTTACATATCTGCTACTGTGCAGGAGAATCCATATAGGTGTTCGAGTGTTCGAACCCTAATGCGTGAGAAATGGTAAGGAAACGTTGTATTTACATATCTGCCACTGTGCAGGAGAATCCGTATAGGTGTTCGAGTGTTCGAACCCTAATGCGCGAGAAATGGTAAGTAAATGTCGTATTTACATATCTGCCACTGTGCAGGAGAATCCGTATAGGTGTTCGATTGTTCGAACCCTAATGCGTGAGAAAAGGTAACGAAACGTTGTATTTACATCTCTGCCACTGTGCAGGAGAATCCGTATAGGAGTTCGAGTGTTCGAACCCTAATGCGTCAGAAATGGCAAATAAATGCCGTATTTACATATCTGCCACTGTGCAGCAGAATCCGTATAGGTGTTCGAGTGTTCGAACCCTAATGCGTGAGAAATGGTAAGGAAACGTTGTATTTACATATCTGCCACTGTGCAGGAGAATCCGTATAGGTGTTCGAGTGTTCGAACCCTAATGCGCGAGAAATGGTAAGTAAATGTCGTATTTACATATCTGCCACTGTGCAGTAGAATCCGTATAGGTGTTCGAGTGTTCGAACCCTGATGCGTTAGAAATGGTAAGTAAATGCCGTATTTACATATCTGCTACTGTGCAGGAGAATCCATATAGGTGTTCGAGTGTTCGAACCCTAATGCGTGAGAAATGGTAAGGAAACGTTGTATTTACATATCTGCCACTGTGCAGGAGAATCCGTATAGGTGTTCGAGTGTTCGAACCCTAATGCGCGAGAAATGGTAAGTAAATGTCGTATTTACATATCTGCCACTGTGCAGGAGAATCCGTATAGGTGTTCGATTGTTCGAACCCTAATGCGTGAGAAAAGGTAACGAAACGTTGTATTTACATCTCTGCCACTGTGCAGGAGAATCCGTATAGGAGTTCGAGTGTTCGAACCCTAATGCGTCAGAAATGGCAAATAAATGTTGTATTTACATATCTTCCACTGTGCAGGAGAATCCGTATAGGTGTTCGAGTGTTCGAACCCTAATGCGTGAGAAATGGTAAGGAAACGTTGTATTTACATATCTGCAACTGTGCAGGAGAATCCGTATAGGTGTTCGAGTGTTCGAACCCTGATGCGTTAGAAATGGTAAGTAAATGCCGTATTTACATATCTGCTACTGTGCAGGAGAATCCATATAGGTGTTCGAGTGTTCGAACCCTAATGCGTGAGAAATGGTAAGGAAACGTTGTATTTACATATCTGCCACTGTGCAGGAGAATCCGTATAGGTGTTCGAGTGTTCGAACCCTAATGCGTCAGAAATGGCAAATAAATGTTGTATTTACATATCTTCCACTGTGCAGGAGAATCCGTATAGGTGTTCGAGTGTTCGAACCCTAATGCGTGAGAAATGGTAAGGAAACGTTGTATTTACATACCTGCAACTGTGCAGGAGAATCCGTATAGGTGTTCGAGTGTTCGAACCCTGATGCGTTAGAAATGGTAAGTAAATGCCGTATTTACATATCTGCTACTGTGCAGGAGAATCCATATAGGTGTTCGAGTGTTCGAACCCTAATGCGTGAGAAATGGTAAGGAAACGTTGTATTTACATATCTGCCACTGTGCAGGAGAATCCGTATAGGTGTTCGAGTGTTCGAACCCTAATGCGTGAGAAATGGTAAGGAAACGTTGTATTTACATACCTGCAACTGTGCTGGAGAATCCGTATAGGTGTTCGAGTGTTCGAACCCTGATGCGTTAGAAATGGTAAGTAAATGCCGTATTTACATATCTGCTACTGTGCAGGAGAATCCATATAGGTGTTCGAGTGTTCGAACCCTAATGCGTGAGAAATGGTAAGGAAACGTTGTATTTACATATCTGCCACTGTGCAGGAGAATCCGTATAGGTGTTCGAGTGTTCGAACCCTAATGCGCGAGAAATGGTAAGTAAATGTCGTATTTACATATCTGCCACTGTGCAGGAGAATCCGTATAGGTGTTCGATTGTTCGAACCCTAATGCGTGAGAAAAGGTAACGAAACGTTGTATTTACATCTCTGCCACTGTGCAGGAGAATCCGTATAGGAGTTCGAGTGTTCGAACCCTAATGCGTCAGAAATGGCAAATAAATGTCGTATTTACATATCTTCCACTGTGCAGGAGAATCCGTATAGGTGTTCGAGTGTTCGAACCCTAATGCGTGAGAAATGGTAAGGAAACGTTGTATTTACATATCTGCAACTGTGCAGGAGAATCCGTATAGGTGTTCGAGTGTTCGAACCCTGATGCGTTAGAAATGGTAAGTAAATGCCGTATTTACATATCTGCTACTGTGCAGGAGAATCCGTATAGGTGTTCGAGTGTTCGAACCCTAATGCGTGAGAAATGGTAAGGAAACGTTGTATTTACAAATCTGCCACAGTGCTGGAGATTCTGTATAGGTGTTCGAGTGTTCGAACCCTAATGCGTGAGAAATGGTAAGGAAACGTTGTATTTACATACCTGCAACTGTGCAGGAGAATCCGTATAGGTGTTCGAGTGTTCGAACCCTGATGCGTTAGAAATGGTAAGTAAATGCCGTATTTACATATCTGCTACTGTGCAGGAGAATCCATATAGGTGTTCGAGTGTTCGAACCCTAATGCGTGAGAAATGGTAAGGAAACGTTGTATTTACATATCTGCCACTGTGCAGGAGAATCCGTATAGGTGTTCGAGTGTTCGAACCCTAATGCGTGAGAAATGGTAAGGAAACGTTGTATTTACATACCTGCAACTGTGCTGGAGAATCCGTATAGGTGTTCGAGTGTTCGAACCCTGATGCGTTAGAAATGGTAAGTAAATGCCGTATTTACATATCTGCTACTGTGCAGGAGAATCCATATAGGTGTTCGAGTGTTCGAACCCTAATGCGTGAGAAATGGTAAGGAAACGTTGTATTTACATATCTGCCACTGTGCAGGAGAATCCGTATAGGTGTTCGAGTGTTCGAACCCTAATGCGCGAGAAATGGTAAGTAAATGTCGTATTTACATATCTGCCACTGTGCAGGAGAATCCGTATAGGTGTTCGATTGTTCGAACCCTAATGCGTGAGAAAAGGTAACGAAACGTTGTATTTACATCTCTGCCACTGTGCAGGAGAATCCGTATAGGAGTTCGAGTGTTCGAACCCTAATGCGTCAGAAATGGCAAATAAATGCCGTATTTACATATCTGCCACTGTGCAGCAGAATCCGTATAGGTGTTCGAGTGTTCGAACCCTAATGCGTGAGAAATGGTAAGGAAACGTTGTATTTACATATCTGCCACTGTGCAGGAGAATCCGTATAGGTGTTCGAGTGTTCGAACCCTAATGCGCGAGAAATGGTAAGTAAATGTCGTATTTACATATCTGCCACTGTGCAGTAGAATCCGTATAGGTGTTCGAGTGTTCGAACCCTGATGCGTTAGAAATGGTAAGTAAATGCCGTATTTACATATCTGCTACTGTGCAGGAGAATCCATATAGGTGTTCGAGTGTTCGAACCCTAATGCGTGAGAAATGGTAAGGAAACGTTGTATTTACATATCTGCCACTGTGCAGGAGAATCCGTATAGGTGTTCGAGTGTTCGAACCCTAATGCGCGAGAAATGGTAAGTAAATGTCGTATTTACATATCTGCCACTGTGCAGGAGAATCCGTATAGGTGTTCGATTGTTCGAACCCTAATGCGTGAGAAAAGGTAACGAAACGTTGTATTTACATCTCTGCCACTGTGCAGGAGAATCCGTATAGGAGTTCGAGTGTTCGAACCCTAATGCGTCAGAAATGGCAAATAAATGTCGTATTTACATATCTTCCACTGTGCAGGAGAATCCGTATAGGTGTTCGAGTGTTCGAACCCTAATGCGTGAGAAATGGTAAGGAAACGTTGTATTTACATATCTGCAACTGTGCAGGAGAATCCGTATAGGTGTTCGAGTGTTCGAACCCTGATGCGTTAGAAATGGTAAGTAAATGCCGTATTTACATATCTGCTACTGTGCAGGAGAATCCGTATAGGTGTTCGAGTGTTCGAACCCTAATGCGTGAGAAATGGTAAGGAAACGTTGTATTTACAAATCTGCCACAGTGCTGGAGATTCTGTATAGGTGTTCGAGTGTTCGAACCCTAATGCGTGAGAAATGGTAAGGAAACGTTGTATTTACATACCTGCAACTGTGCAGGAGAATCCGTATAGGTGTTCGAGTGTTCGAACCCTGATGCGTTAGAAATGGTAAGTAAATGCCGTATTTACATATCTGCTACTGTGCAGGAGAATCCATATAGGTGTTCGAGTGTTCGAACCCTAATGCGTGAGAAATGGTAAGGAAACGTTGTATTTACATATCTGCCACTGTGCAGGAGAATCCGTATAGGTGTTCGAGTGTTCGAACCCTAATGCGTGAGAAATGGTAAGGAAACGTTGTATTTACATACCTGCAACTGTGCTGGAGAATCCGTATAGGTGTTCGAGTGTTCGAACCCTGATGCGTTAGAAATGGTAAGTAAATGCCGTATTTACATATCTGCTACTGTGCAGGAGAATCCATATAGGTGTTCGAGTGTTCGAACCCTAATGCGTGAGAAATGGTAAGGAAACGTTGTATTTACATATCTGCCACTGTGCAGGAGAATCCGTATAGGTGTTCGAGTGTTCGAACCCTAATGCGCGAGAAATGGTAAGTAAATGTCGTATTTACATATCTGCCACTGTGCAGGAGAATCCGTATAGGTGTTCGATTGTTCGAACCCTAATGCGTGAGAAAAGGTAACGAAACGTTGTATTTACATCTCTGCCACTGTGCAGGAGAATCCGTATAGGAGTTCGAGTGTTCGAACCCTAATGCGTCAGAAATGGCAAATAAATGCCGTATTTACATATCTGCCACTGTGCAGCAGAATCCGTATAGGTGTTCGAGTGTTCGAACCCTAATGCGTGAGAAATGGTAAGGAAACGTTGTATTTACATATCTGCCACTGTGCAGGAGAATCCGTATAGGTGTTCGAGTGTTCGAACCCTAATGCGCGAGAAATGGTAAGTAAATGTCGTATTTACATATCTGCCACTGTGCAGTAGAATCCGTATAGGTGTTCGAGTGTTCGAACCCTGATGCGTTAGAAATGGTAAGTAAATGCCGTATTTACATATCTGCTACTGTGCAGGAGAATCCGTATAGGTGTTCGAGTGTTCGAACCCTAATGCGTGAGAAATGGTAAATAAATGCCGTATTTACATATCTGCCACTATGCAGGAGAATCCATATAGGTGTTTGAGTGTTCGAACCGTAATGCGTGAGAAATGGTAAGGAAACGTTGTATTTACATATCTGCCACTGTGCAGGAGAATCCGTATAGGTGTTCGAGTGTTCGAACCCTAATGCCTGAGAAATGGTAAGGAAACGTTGTATTTACATATCTGCCACTGTGCAGGAGAATCCGTATAGGTGTTCGAGTGTTCGAACCCTAATGCGTGAGAAATGGCAAATAAATGCCGTATTTACATATCTGCTACTGTGCAGGAGAATCCGTATAGGTGTTCGAGTGTTCGAACCCTAATGCGTGAGAAATGGTAAGGAAACGTTGTATTTACATACCTGCAACTGTGCAGGAGAATCCGTATAGGTGTTCGAGTGTTCGAACCCTGATGCGTTAGAAATGGTAAGTAAATGCCGTATTTACATATCTGCTACTGTGCAGGAGAATCCATATAGGTGTTCGAGTGTTCGAACCCTAATGCGTGAGAAATGGTAAGGAAACGTTGTATTTACATATCTGCCACTGTGCAGGAGAATCCGTATAGGTGTTCGAGTGTTCGAACCCTAATGCGCGAGAAATGGTAAGTAAATGTCGTATTTACATATCTGCCACTGTGCAGGAGAATCCGTATAGGTGTTCGAGTGTTCGAACCCTAATGCGTGAGAAATGGTAAGGAAACGTTGTATTTACATATCTGCAACTGTGCAAGAGAATCCGTATAGGTGTTCGAGTGTTCGAACCCTGATGCGTTAGAAATGGTAAGTAAATGCCGTATTTACATATCTGCTACTGTGCAGGAGAATCCGTATAGGTGTTCGAGTGTTCGAACCCTAATGCGTGAGAAATGGTAAGGAAACGTTGTATTTACAAATCTGCCACAGTGCTGGAGATTCTGTATAGGTGTTCGAGTGTTCGAACCCTAATGCGTGAGAAATGGTAAGGAAACGTTGTATTTACATACCTGCAACTGTGCAGGAGAATCCGTATAGGTGTTCGAGTGTTCGAACCCTGATGCGTTAGAAATGGTAATTAAATGCCGTATTTACATATCTGCTACTGTGCAGGAGAATCCATATAGGTGTTCGAGTGTTCGAACCCTAATGCGTGAGAAATGGTAAGGAAACGTTGTATTTACATATCTGCCACTGTGCAGGAGAATCCGTATAGGTGTTCGAGTGTTCGAACCCTAATGCGTGAGAAATGGTAAGGAAACGTTGTATTTACAAATCTGCCACAGTGCAGGAGAATCTGTATAGGTGTTCGAGTGTTCGAACCCTAATGCGTGAGAAATGGCAAATAAATGCCGTATTTACATATCTGCCACTGTGCAGCAGAATCCGTATAGGTGTTCGAGTGTTCGAACCCTAATGCGTGAGAAATGGTAAGTAAATGTCGTATTTACATATCTGCCACTGTGCAGGAGAATCCGTATAGGTGTTCGACTGTTCGAACCCTAATGCGTGAGAAATGGTAAGGAAACGTTGTATTTACATATCTGCCACTGTGCAGGAGAATCCGTATAGGTGTTCGAGTGTTCGAACCCTAATGCGTGAGAAATGGCAAATAAATGCCGTATTTACATATCTGCTACTGTGCAGGAGAATCCGTATAGGTGTTCGAGTGTTCGAACCCTAATGCGTGAGAAATGGTAAGGAAACGTTGTATTTACATACCTGCAACTGTGCTGGAGAATCCGTATAGGTGTTCGAGTGTTCGAACGCTGATGCGTTAGAAATGGTAAGTAAATGCCGTATTTACATATCTGCTACTGTGCAGGAGAATCCATATAGGTGTTCGAGTGTTCGAACCCTAATGCGTGAGAAATGGTAAGGAAACGTTGTATTTACATATCTGCCACTGTGCAGGAGAATCCGTATAGGTGTTCGAGTGTTCGAACCCTAATGCGCGAGAAATGGTAAGTAAATGTCGTATTTACATATCTGCCACTGTGCAGGAGAATCTGTATAGGTGTTCGATTGTTCGAACCCTAATGCGTGAGAAAAGGTAACGAAACGTTGTATTTACATCTCTGCCACTGTGCAGGAGAATCCGTATAGGAGTTCGAGTGTTCGAACCCTAATGCGTCAGAAATGGCAAATAAATGCCGTATTTACATATCTGCCACTGTGCAGCAGAATCCGTATAGGTGTTCGAGTGTTCGAACCCTAATGCGTGAGAAATGGTAAGGAAACGTTGTATTTACATATCTGCCACTGTGCAGGAGAATCCGTATAGGTGTTCGAGTGTTCGAACCCTAATGCGCGAGAAATGGTAAGTAAATGTCGTATTTACATATCTGCCACTGTGCAGGAGAATCCGTATAGGTGTTCGAGTGTTCGAACCCTGATGCGTTAGAAATGGTAAGTAAATGCCGTATTTACATATCTGCTACTGTGCAGGAGAATCCGTATAGGTGTTCGAGTGTTCGAACCCTAATGCGTGAGAAATGGTAAATAAATGCCGTATTTACATATCTGCCACTATGCAGGAGAATCCATATAGGTGTTTGAGTGTTCGAACCCTAATGCGTGAGAAATGGTAAGGAAACGTTGTATTTACATATCTGCGACTGTGCAGGAGAATCCGTATAGGTGTTCGAGTGTTCGAACCCTAATGCGTGAGAAATGGTAAGGAAACGTTGTATTTACATATCTGCCACAGTGCAGGAGAATCCGTATAGGTGTTCGAGTGTTCGAACCCTAATGCGTGAGAAATGGTAAGGAAACGTTGTATTTACATATCTGCCACTGTGCAGGAGAATCCGTATAGGTGTTCGAGTGTTCGAACCCTAATGCGTGAGAAATGGCAAATAAATGCCGTATTTACATATCTGCTACTGTGCAGGAGAATCCGTATAGGTGTTCGAGTGTTCGAACCCTAATGCGTGAGAAATGGTAAGGAAACGTTGTATTTACATACCAGCAACTGTGCAGGAGAATCCATATAGGTGTTCGAGTGTTCGAACCCTGATGCGTTAGAAATGGTAAGTAAATGCCGTATTTACATATCTGCTACTGTGCAGGAGAATCCATATAGGTGTTCGAGTGTTCGAACCCTAATGCGTGAGAAATGGTAAGGAAACGTTGTATTTACATATCTGCCACTGTGCAGGAGAATCCGTATAGGTGTTCGAGTGTTCGAACCCTAATGCGCGAGAAATGGTAAGTAAATGTCGTATTTACATATCTGCCACTGTGCAGGAGAATCCGTATAGGTGTTCGAGTGTTCGAACCCTAATGCGTGAGAAATGGTAAGGAAACGTTGTATTTACATATCTGCAACTGTGCAGGAGAATCCGTATAGGTGTTCGAGTGTTCGAACCCTGATGCGTTAGAAATGGTAAGTAAATGCCGTATTTACATATCTGCTACTGTGCAGGAGAATCCGTATAGGTGTTCGAGTGTTCGAACCCTAATGCGTGAGAAATGGTAAGGAAACGTTGTATTTACAAATCTGCCACAGTGCTGGAGAATCTGTATAGGTGTTCGAGTGTTCGAACCCTAATGCGTGAGAAATGGTAACGAAACGTTGTATTTACATATCTGCCACAGTGCAGGAGAATCTGTATAGGTGTTCGAGTGTTCGAACCCTAATGCGTGAGAAATGGCAAATAAATGCCGTATTTACATATCTGCCACTGTGCAGCAGAATCCGTATAGGTGTTCGAGTGTTCGAACCCTAATGCGTGAGAAATGGCAAATAAATGCCGTATTTACATATCTGCCACTGTGCAGCAGAATCCGTATAGGTGTTCGAGTGTTCGAACCCTAATGCGTGAGAAATGGTAAGTAAATGTCGTATTTACATATCTGCCACTGTGCAGGAGAATCCGTATAGGTGTTCGAGTGTTCGAACCCTAATGCGTGAGAAATGGTAAGGAAACGTTGTATTTACATATCTGCCACTGTGCAGGAGAATCCGTATAGGTGTTCGAGTGTTCGAACCCTAATGCGTGAGAAATGGCAAATAAATGCCGTATTTACATATCTGCTACTGTGCAGGAGAATCCGTATAGGTGTTCGAGTGTTCGAACCCTAATGCGTGAGAAATGGTAAGGAAACGTTGTATTTACATACCTGCAACTGTGCAGGAGAATCCGTATAGGTGTTCGAGTGTTCGAACCCTGATGCGTTAGAAATGGTAAGTAAATGCCGTATTTACATATCTGCTACTGTGCAGGAGAATCCATATAGGTGTTCGAGTGTTTGAACCCTAATGCGTGAGAAATGGTAAGGAAACGTTGTATTTACATATCTGCCACTGTGCAGGAGAATCCGTATAGGTGTTCGAGTGTTCGAACCCTAATGCGTGAGAAATGGTAAGGAAACGTTGTATTTACATATCTGCCACAGTGCAGGAGAATCCGTATAGGTGTTCGAGTGTTCGAACCCTAATGCGTGAGAAATGGTAAGGAAACGTTGTATTTACATATCTGCCACTGTGCAGGAGAATCCGTATAGGTGTTCGAGTGTTCGAACCCTAATGCGTGAGAAATGGCAAATAAATGCCGTATTTACATATCTGCTACTGTGCAGGAGAATCCGTATAGGTGTTCGAGTGTTCGAACCCTAATGCGTGAGAAATGGTAAGGAAACGTTGTATTTACATACCTGCAACTGTGCAGGAGAATCCGTATAGGTGTTCGAGTGTTCGAACCCTGATGCGTTAGAAATGGTAAGTAAATGCCGTATTTACATATCTGCTACTGTGCAGGAGAATCCATATAGGTGTTCGAGTGTTCGAACCCTAATGCGTGAGAAATGGTAAGGAAACGTTGTATTTACATATCTGCCACAGTGCAGGAGAATCTGTATAGGTGTTCGAGTGTTCGAACCCTAATGCGTGAGAAATGGCAAATAAATGCCGTATTTACATATCTGCCACTGTGCAGCAGAATCCGTATAGGTGTTCGAGTGTTCGAACCCTAATGCGTGAGAAATGGCAAATAAATGCCGTATTTACATATCTGCCACTGTGCAGCAGAATCCGTATAGGTGTTCGAGTGTTCGAACCCTAATGCGTGAGAAATGGTAAGTAAATGTCGTATTTACATATCTGCCACTGTGCAGGAGAATCCGTATAGGTGTTCGAGTGTTCGAACCCTAATGCGTGAGAAATGGTAAGGAAACGTTGTATTTACATATCTGCCACTGTGCAGGAGAATCCGTATAGGTGTTCGAGTGTTCGAACCCTAATGCGTGAGAAATGGTAAGGAAACGTTGTATTTACATATCTGCCACTGTGCAGGAGAATCCGTATAGGTGTTCGAGTGTTCGAACCCTAATGCGTGAGAAATGGCAAATAAATGCCGTATTTACATATCTGCTACTGTGCAGGAGAATCCGTATAGGTGTTCGAGTGTTCGAACCCTAATGCGTGAGAAATGGTAAGGAAACGTTGTATTTACATACCTGCAACTGTGCAGGAGAATCCGTATAGGTGTTCGAGTGTTCGAACCCTGATGCGTTACAAATGGTAAGTAAATGCCGTATTTACATATCTGCTACTGTGCAGGAGAATCCATATAGGTGTTCGAGTGTTTGAACCCTAATGCGTGAGAAATGGTAAGGAAACGTTGTATTTACATATCTGCCACTGTGCAGGAGAATCCGTATAGGTGTTCGAGTGTTCGAACCCTAATGCGTGAGAAATGGTAAGGAAACGTTGTATTTACATATCTGCCACAGTGCAGGAGAATCCGTATAGGTGTTCGAGTGTTCGAACCCTAATGCGTGAGAAATGGCAAATAAATGCCGTATTTACATATCTGCTACTGTGCAGGAGAATCCGTATAGGTGTTCGAGTGTTCGAACCCTAATGCGTGAGAAATGGTAAGGAAACGTTGTATTTACATATCTGCCACTGTGCAGGAGAATCCGTATAGGTGTTCGAGTGTTCGAACCCTAATGCGTGAGAAATGGCAAATAAATGCCGTATTTACATATCTGCTACTGTGCAGGAGAATCCGTATAGGTGTTCGAGTGTTCGAACGCTAATGCGTGAGAAATGGTAAGGAAACGTTGTATTTACATACCTGTAACTGTGCAGGAGAATCCGTATAGGTGTTCGAGTGTTCGAACCCTGATGCGTTAGAAATGGTAAGTAAATGCCGTATTTACATATCTGCTACTGTGCAGGAGAATCCATATAGGTGTTCGAGTGTTCGAACCCTAATGCGTGAGAAATGGTAAGGAAACGTTGTATTTACATATCTGCCACTGTGCAGGAGAATCCGTATAGGTGTTCGAGTGTTCGAACCCTAATGCGCGAGAAATGGTAAGTAAATGTCGTATTTACATATCTGCCACTGTGCAGGAGAATCCGTATAGGTGTTCGAGTGTTCGAACCCTAATGCGTGAGAAATGGTAAGGAAACGTTGTATTTACATATCTGCAACTGTGCAGGAGAATCCGTATAGGTGTTCGAGTGTTCGAACCCTGATGCGTTAGAAATGGTAAGTAAATGCCGTATTTACATATCTGCTACTGTGCAGGAGAATCCGTATAGGTGTTCGAGTGTTCGAACCCTAATGCGTGAGAAATGGTAAGGAAACGTTGTATTTACAAATCTGCCACAGTGCTGGAGAATCAGTATAGGTGTTCGAGTGTTCGAACCCTAATGCGTGAGAAATGGTAAGGAAACGTTGTATTTACATATCTGCCACAGTGCAGGAGAATCTGTATAGGTGTTCGAGTGTTCGAACCCTAATGCGTGAGAAATGGCAAATAAATGCCGTATTTACATATCTGCCACTGTGCAGCAGAATCCGTATAGGTGTTCGAGTGTTCGAACCCTAATGCGTGAGAAATGGCAAATAAATGCCGTATTTACATATCTGCCACTGTGCAGCAGAATCCGTATAGGTGTTCGAGTGTTCGAACCCTAATGCGTGAGAAATGGTAAGTAAATGTCGTATTTACATATCTGCCACTGTGCAGGAGAATCCGTATAGGTGTTCGAGTGTTCGAACCCTAATGCGTGAGAAATGGTAAGGAAACGTTGTATTTACATATCTGCCACTGTGCAGGAGAATCCGTATAGGTGTTCGAGTGTTCGAACCCTAATGCCTGAGAAATGGCAAATAAATGCCGTATTTACATATCTGCTACTGTGCAGGAGAATCCGTATAGGTGTTCGAGTGTTCGAACCCTAATGCGTGAGAAATGGTAAGGAAACGTTGTATTTACATACCTGCAACTGTGCAGGAGAATCCGTATAGGTGTTCGAGTGTTCGAACCCTGATGCATTAGAAATGGTAAGTAAATGCCGTATTTACATATCTGCTACTGTGCAGGAGAATCCATATAGGTGTTCGAGTGTTTGAACCCTAATGCGTGAGAAATGGTAAGGAAACGTTGTATTTACATATCTGCCACTGTGCAGGAGAATCCGTATAGGTGTTCGAGTGTTCGAACCCTAATGCGTGAGAAATGGTAAGGAAACGTTGTATTTACATATCTGCCACAGTGCAGGAGAATCCGTATAGGTGTTCGAGTGTTCGAACCCTAATGCGTGAGAAATGGTAAGGAAACGTTGTATTTACATATCTGCCACTGTGCAGGAGAATCCGTATAGGTGTTCGAGTGTTCGAACCCTAATGCGTGAGAAATGGCAAATAAATGCCGTATTTACATATCTGCTACTGTGCAGGAGAATCCGTATAGGTGTTCGAGTGTTCGAACCCTAATGCGTGAGAAATGGTAAGGAAACGTTGTATTTACATACCTGCAACTGTGCAGGAGAATCCGTATAGGTGTTCGAGTGTTCGAACCCTGATGCGTTAGAAATGGTAAGTAAATGCCGTATTTACATATCTGCTACTGTGCAGGAGAATCCATATAGGTGTTCGAGTGTTCGAACCCTAATGCGTGAGAAATGGTAAGGAAACGTTGTATTTACATATCTGCCACTGTGCAGGAGAATCCGTATAGGTGTTCGAGTGTTCGAACCCTAATGCGCGAGAAATGGTAAGTAAATGTCGTATTTACATATCTGCCACTGTGCAGGAGAATCCGTATAGGTGTTCGAGTGTTCGAACCCTAATGCGTGAGAAATGGTAAGGAAACGTTGTATTTACATATCTGCAACTGTGCAGGAGAATCCGTATAGGTGTTCGAGTGTTCGAACCCTGATGCGTTAGAAATGGTAAGTAAATGCCGTATTTACATATCTGCTACTGTGCAGGAGAATCCGTATAGGTGTTCGAGTGTTCGAACCCTAATGCGTGAGAAATGGTAAGGAAACGTTGTATTTACAAATCTGCCACAGTGCTGGAGAATCTGTATAGGTGTTCGAGTGTTCGAACCCTAATGCGTGAGAAATGGTAAGGAAACGTTGTATTTACATATCTGCCACAGTGCAGGAGAATCTGTATAGGTGTTCGAGTGTTCGAACCCTAATGCGTGAGAAATGGCAAATAAATGCCGTATTTACATATCTGCTACTGTGCAGGAGAATCCGTATAGGTGTTCGAGTGTTCGAACCCTAATGCGTGAGAAATGGTAAGGAAACGTTGTATTTACATACCTGCAACTGTGCAGGAGAATCCGTATAGGTGTTCGAGTGTTCGAACCCTGATGCGTTACAAATGGTAAGTAAATGCCGTATTTACATATCTGCTACTGTGCAGGAGAATCCATATAGGTGTTCGAGTGTTTGAACCCTAATGCGTGAGAAATGGTAAGGAAACGTTGTATTTACATATCTGCCACTGTGCAGGAGAATCCGTATAGGTGTTCGAGTGTTCGAACCCTAATGCGTGAGAAATGGTAAGGAAACGTTGTATTTACATATCTGCCACAGTGCAGGAGAATCCGTATAGGTGTTCGAGTGTTCGAACCCTAATGCGTGAGAAATGGTAAGGAAACGTTGTATTTACATATCTGCCACTGTGCAGGAGAATCCGTATAGGTGTTCGAGTGTTCGAACCCTAATGCGTGAGAAATGGCAAATAAATGCCGTATTTACATATCTGCTACTGTGCAGGAGAATCCGTATAGGTGTTCGAGTGTTCGAACCCTAATGCGTGAGAAATGGTAAGGAAACGTTGTATTTACATACCTGCAACTGTGCAGGAGAATCCGTATAGGTGTTCGAGTGTTCGAACCCTGATGCGTTAGAAATGGTAAGTAAATGCCGTATTTACATATCTGCTACTATGCAGGAGAATCCATATAGGTGTTCGAGTGTTCGAACCCTAATGCGTGAGAAATGGTAAGGAAACGTTGTATTTACATATCTGCCACTGTGCAGGAGAATCCGTATAGGTGTTCGAGTGTTCGAACCCTAATGCGCGAGAAATGGTAAGTAAATGTCGTATTTACATATCTGCCACTGTGCAGGAGAATCCGTATAGGTGTTCGAGTGTTCGAACCCTAATGCGTGAGAAATGGTAAGGAAACGTTGTATTTACATATCTGCAACTGTGCAGGAGAATCCGTATAGGTGTTCGAGTGTTCGAACCCTGATGCGTTAGAAATGGTAAGTAAATGCCGTATTTACATATCTGCTACTGTGCAGGAGAATCCGTATAGGTGTTCGAGTGTTCGAACCCTAATGCGTGAGAAATGGTAAGGAAACGTTGTATTTACAAATCTGCCACAGTGCTGGAGAATCTGTATAGGTGTTCGAGTGTTCAAACCCTAATGCGTGAGAAATGGTAAGGAAACGTTGTATTTACATATCTGCCACAGTGCAGGAGAATCTGTATAGGTGTTCGAGTGTTCGAACCCTAATGCGTGAGAAATGGCAAATAAATGCCGTATTTACATATCTGCCACTGTGCAGCAGAATCCGTATAGGTGTTCGAGTGTTCGAACCCTAATGCGTGAGAAATGGCAAATAAATGCCGTATTTACATATCTGCCACTGTGCAGCAGAATCCGTATAGGTGTTCGAGTGTTCGAACCCTAATGCGTGAGAAATGGTAAGTAAATGTCGTATTTACATATCTGCCACTGTGCAGGAGAATCCGTATAGGTGTTCGAGTGTTCGAACCCTAATGCGTGAGAAATGGTAAGGAAACGTTGTATTTACATATCTGCCACTGTGCAGGAGAATCCGTATAGGTGTTCGAGTGTTCGAACCCTAATGCGTGAGAAATGGCAAATAAATGCCGTATTTACATATCTGCTACTGTGCAGGAGAATCCGTATAGGTGTTCGAGTGTTCGAACCCTAATGCGTGAGAAATGGTAAGGAAACGTTGTATTTACATACCTGCAACTGTGCAGGAGAATCCGTATAGGTGTTCGAGTGTTCGAACCCTGATGCATTAGAAATGGTAAGTAAATGCCGTATTTACATATCTGCTACTGTGCAGGAGAATCCATATAGGTGTTCGAGTGTTTGAACCCTAATGCGTGAGAAATGGTAAGGAAACGTTGTATTTACATATCTGCCACTGTGCAGGAGAATCCGTATAGGTGTTCGAGTGTTCGAACCCTAATGCGTGAGAAATGGTAAGGAAACGTTGTATTTACATATCTGCCACAGTGCAGGAGAATCCGTATAGGTGTTCGAGTGTTCGAACCCTAATGCGTGAGAAATGGTAAGGAAACGTTGTATTTACATATCTGCCACTGTGCAGGAGAATCCGTATAGGTGTTCGAGTGTTCGAACCCTAATGCGTGAGAAATGGCAAATAAATGCCGTATTTACATATCTGCTACTGTGCAGGAGAATCCGTATAGGTGTTCGAGTGTTCGAACCCTAATGCGTGAGAAATGGTAAGGAAACGTTGTATTTACATACCTGCAACTGTGCAGGAGAATCCGTATAGGTGTTCGAGTGTTCGAACCCTGATGCGTTAGAAATGGTAAGTAAATGCCGTATTTACATATCTGCTACTGTGCAGGAGAATCCATATAGGTGTTCGAGTGTTCGAACCCTAATGCGTGAGAAATGGTAAGGAAACGTTGTATTTACATATCTGCCACTGTGCAGGAGAATCCGTATAGGTGTTCGAGTGTTCGAACCCTAATGCGCGAGAAATGGTAAGTAAATGTCGTATTTACATATCTGCCACTGTGCAGGAGAATCCGTATAGGTGTTCGAGTGTTCGAACCCTAATGCGTGAGAAATGGTAAGGAAACGTTGTATTTACATATCTGCAACTGTGCAGGAGAATCTGTATAGGTGTTCGAGTGTTCGAACCCTGATGCGTTAGAAATGGTAAGTAAATGCCGTATTTACATATCTGCTACTGTGCAGGAGAATCCGTATAGGTGTTCGAGTGTTCGAACCCTAATGCGTGAGAAATGGTAAGGAAACGTTGTATTTACATACCTGCAACTGTGCAGGAGAATCCGTATAGGTGTTCGAGTGTTCGAACCCTGATGCGTTAGAAATGGTAAGTAAATGCCGTATTTACATATCTGCTACTGTGCAGGAGAATCCATATAGGTGTTCGAGTGTTCGAACCCTAATGCGTGAGAAATGGTAAGGAAACGTTGTATTTACATATCTGCCACTGTGCAGGAGAATCCGTATAGGTGTTCGAGTGTTCGAACCCTAATGCGCGAGAAATGGTAAGTAAATGTCGTATTTACATATCTGCCACTGTGCAGGAGAATCCGTATAGGTGTTCGAGTGTTCGAACCCTAATGCGTGAGAAATGGTAAGGAAACGTTGTATTTACATATCTGCAGCTGTGCAGGAGAATCCGTATAGGTGTTCGAGTGTTCGAACCCTGATGCGTTAGAAATGGTAAGTAAATGCCGTATTTACATATCTGCTACTGTGCAGGAGAATCCGTATAGGTGTTCGAGTGTTCGAACCCTAATGCGTGAGAAATGGTAAGGAAACGTTGTATTTACAAATCTGCCACAGTGCTGGAGAATCTGTATAGGTGTTCGAGTGTTCGAACCCTAATGCGTGAGAAATGGTAAGGAAACGTTGTATTTACATATCTGCCACAGTGCAGGAGAATCTGTATTGGTGTTCGAGTGTTCGAACCCTAATGCGTGAGAAATGGCAAATAAATGCCGTATTTACATATCTGCCACTGTGCAGCAGAATCCGTATTGGTGTTCGAGTGTTCGAACCCTAATGCGTGAGAAATGGCAAATAAATGCCGTATTTACATATCTGCCACTGTGCAGCAGAATCCGTATAGGTGTTCGAGTGTTCGAACCCTAATGCGTGAGAAATGGTAAGTAAATGTCGTATTTACATATCTGCCACTGTGCAGGAGAATCCGTATAGGTGTTCGAGTGTTCGAACCCTAATGCGTGAGAAATGGTAAGGAAACGTTGTATTTACATATCTGCCACTGTGCAGGAGAATCCGTATAGGTGTTCGAGTGTTCGAACCCTAATGCGTGAGAAATGGCAAATAAATGCCGTATTTACATATCTGCTACTGTGCAGGAGAATCCGTATAGGTGTTCGAGTGTTCGAACCCTAATGCGTGAGAAATGGTAAGGAAACGTTGTATTTACATACCTGCAACTGTGCAGGAGAATCCGTATAGGTGTTCGAGTGTTCGAACCCTGATGCGTTAGAAATGGTAAGTAAATGCCGTATTTACATATCTGCTACTGTGCAGGAGAATCCATATAGGTGTTCGAGTGTTTGAACCCTAATGCGTGAGAAATGGTAAGGAAACGTTGTATTTACATATCTGCCACTGTGCAGGAGAATCCGTATAGGTGTTCGAGTGTTCGAACCCTAATGCGTGAGAAATGGTAAGGAAACGTTGTATTTACATATCTGCCACAGTGCAGGAGAATCCGTATAGGTGTTCGAGTGTTCGAACCCTAATGCGTGAGAAATGGTAAGGAAACGTTGTATTTACATATCTGCCACTGTGCAGGAGAATCCGTATAGGTGTTCGAGTGTTCGAACCCTAATGCGTGAGAAATGGCAAATAAATGCCGTATTTACATATCTGCTACTGTGCAGGAGAATCCGTATAGGTGTTCGAGTGTTCTAACCCTAATGCGTGAGAAATGGTAAGGAAACGTTGTATTTACATACCTGCAACTGTGCAGGAGAATCCGTATAGGTGTTCGAGTGTTCGAACCCTGATGCGTTAGAAATGGTAAGTAAATGCCGTATTTACATATCTGCTACTGTGCAGGAGAATCCATATAGGTGTTCGAGTGTTCGAACCCTAATGCGTGAGAAATGGTAAGGAAACGTTGTATTTACATATCTGCCACTGTGCAGGAGAATCCGTATAGGTGTTCGAGTGTTCGAACCCTAATGCGCGAGAAATGGTAAGTAAATGTCGTATTTACATATCTGCCACTGTGCAGGAGAATCCGTATAGGTGTTCGAGTGTTCGAACCCTAATGCGTGAGAAATGGTAAGGAAACGTTGTATTTACATATCTGCAACTGTGCAGGAGAATCCGTATAGGTGTTCGAGTGTTCGAACCCTGATGCGTTAGAAATGGTAAGTAAATGCCGTATTTACATATCTGCTACTGTGCAGGAGAATCCGTATAGGTGTTCGAGTGTTCGAACCCTAATGCGTGAGAAATGGTAAGGAAACGTTGTATTTACAAATCTGCCACAGTGCTGGAGAATCTGTATAGGTGTTCGAGTGTTCGAACCCTAATGCGTGAGAAATGGTAAGGAAACGTTGTATTTACATATCTGCCACAGTGCAGGAGAATCTGTATAGGTGTTCGAGTGTTCGAACCCTAATGCGTGAGAAATGGCAAATAAATGCCGTATTTACATATCTGCTACTGTGCAGGAGAATCCGTATAGGTGTTCGAGTGTTCGAACCCTAATGCGTGAGAAATGGTAAGGAAACGTTGTATTTACATACCTGCAACTGTGCAGGAGAATCCGTATAGGTGTTCGAGTGTTCGAACCCTGATGCGTTACAAATGGTAAGTAAATGCCGTATTTACATATCTGCTACTGTGCAGGAGAATCCATATAGGTGTTCGAGTGTTTGAACCCTAATGCGTGAGAAATGGTAAGGAAACGTTGTATTTACATATCTGCCACTGTGCAGGAGAATCCGTATAGGTGTTCGAGTGTTCGAACCCTAATGCGTGAGAAATGGTAAGGAAACGTTGTATTTACATATCTGCCACAGTGCAGGAGAATCCGTATAGGTGTTCGAGTGTTCGAACCCTAATGCGTGAGAAATGGTAAGGAAACGTTGTATTTACATATCTGCCACTGTGCAGGAGAATCCGTATAGGTGTTCGAGTGTTCGAACCCTAATGCGTGAGAAATGGCAAATAAATGCCGTATTTACATATCTGCTACTGTGCAGGAGAATCCGTATAGGTGTTCGAGTGTTCGAACCCTAATGCGTGAGAAATGGTAAGGAAACGTTGTATTTACATACCTGCAACTGTGCAGGAGAATCCGTATAGGTGTTCGAGTGTTCGAACCCTGATGCGTTAGAAATGGTAAGTAAATGCCGTATTTACATATCTGCTACTGTGCAGGAGAATCCATATAGGTGTTCGAGTGTTCGAACCCTAATGCGTGAGAAATGGTAAGGAAACGTTGTATTTACATATCTGCCACTGTGCAGGAGAATCCGTATAGGTGTTCGAGTGTTCGAACCCTAATGCGCGAGAAATGGTAAGTAAATGTCGTATTTACATATCTGCCACTGTGCAGGAGAATCCGTATAGGTGTTCGAGTGTTCGAACCCTAATGCGTGAGAAATGGTAAGGAAACGTTGTATTTACATATCTGCAACTGTGCAGGAGAATCCGTATAGGTGTTCGAGTGTTCGAACCCTGATGCGTTAGAAATGGTAAGTAAATGCCGTATTTACATATCTGCTACTGTGCAGGAGAATCCGTATAGGTGTTCGAGTGTTCGAACCCTAATGCGTGAGAAATGGTAAGGAAACGTTGTATTTACAAATCTGCCACAGTGCTGGAGAATCTGTATAGGTGTTCGAGTGTTCAAACCCTAATGCGTGAGAAATGGTAAGGAAACGTTGTATTTACATATCTGCCACAGTGCAGGAGAATCTGTATAGGTGTTCGAGTGTTCGAACCCTAATGCGTGAGAAATGGCAAATAAATGCCGTATTTACATATCTGCCACTGTGCAGCAGAATCCGTATAGGTGTTCGAGTGTTCGAACCCTAATGCGTGAGAAATGGCAAATAAATGCCGTATTTACATATCTGCCACTGTGCAGCAGAATCCGTATAGGTGTTCGAGTGTTCGAACCCTAATGCGTGAGAAATGGTAAGTAAATGTCGTATTTACATATCTGCCACTGTGCAGGAGAATCCGTATAGGTGTTCGAGTGTTCGAACCCTAATGCGTGAGAAATGGTAAGGAAACGTTGTATTTACATATCTGCCACTGTGCAGGAGAATCCGTATAGGTGTTCGAGTGTTCGAACCCTAATGCGTGAGAAATGGCAAATAAATGCCGTATTTACATATCTGCTACTGTGCAGGAGAATCCGTATAGGTGTTCGAGTGTTCGAACCCTAATGCGTGAGAAATGGTAAGGAAACGTTGTATTTACATACCTGCAACTGTGCAGGAGAATCCGTATAGGTGTTCGAGTGGTCGAACCCTGATGCGTTAGAAATGGTAAGTAAATGCCGTATTTACATATCTGCTACTGTGCAGGAGAATCCATATAGGTGTTCGAGTGTTTGAACCCTAATGCGTGAGAAATGGTAAGGAAACGTTGTATTTACATATCTGCCACTGTGCAGGAGAATCCGTATAGGTGTTCGAGTGTTCGAACCCTAATGCGTGAGAAATGGTAAGGAAACGTTGTATTTACATATCTGCCACAGTGCAGGAGAATCCGTATAGGTGTTCGAGTGTTCGAACCCTAATGCGTGAGAAATGGTAAGGAAACGTTGTATTTACATATCTGCCACTGTGCAGGAGAATCCGTATAGGTGTTCGAGTGTTCGAACCCTAATGCGTGAGAAATGGCAAATAAATGCCGTATTTACATATCTGCTACTGTGCAGGAGAATCCGTATAGGTGTTCGAGTGTTCGAACCCTAATGCGTGAGAAATGGTAAGGAAACGTTGTATTTACATACCTGCAACTGTGCAGGAGAATCCGTATAGGTGTTCGAGTGTTCGAACCCTGATGCGTTAGAAATGGTAAGTAAATGCCGTATTTACATATCTGCTACTGTGCAGGAGAATCCATATAGGTGTTCGAGTGTTCGAACCCTAATGCGTGAGAAATGGTAAGGAAACGTTGTATTTACATATCTGCCACTGTGCAGGAGAATCCGTATAGGTGTTCGAGTGTTCGAACCCTAATGCGCGAGAAATGGTAAGTAAATGTCGTATTTACATATCTGCCACTGTGCAGGAGAATCCGTATAGGTGTTCGAGTGTTCGAACCCTAATGCGTGAGAAATGGTAAGGAAACGTTGTATTTACATATCTGCAACTGTGCAGGAGAATCCGTATAGGTGTTCGAGTGTTCGAACCCTGATGCGTTAGAAATGGTAAGTAAATGCCGTATTTACATATCTGCTACTGTGCAGGAGAATCCGTATAGGTGTTCGAGTGTTCGAACCCTAATGCGTGAGAAATGGTAAGGAAACGTTGTATTTACAAATCTGCCACAGTGCTGGAGAATCTGTATAGGTGTTCGAGTGTTCGAAACCTAATGCGTGAGAAATGGTAAGGAAACGTTGTATTTACATATCTGCCACAGTGCAGGAGAATCTGTATAGGTGTTCGAGTGTTCGAACCCTAATGCGTGAGAAATGGCAAATAAATGCCGTATTTACATATCTGCCACTGTGCAGCAGAATCCGTATAGGTGTTCGAGTGTTCGAACCCTAATGCGTGAGAAATGGCAAATAAATGCCGTATTTACATATCTGCCACTGTGCAGCAGAATCCGTATAGGTGTTCGAGTGTTCGAACCCTAATGCGTGAGAAATGGTAAGGAAATGTCGTATTTACATATCTGCCACTGTGCAGGAGAATCCGTATAGGTGTTCGAGTGTTCGAACCCTAATGCGTGAGAAATGGTAAGGAAACGTTGTATTTACATATCTGCCACTGTGCAGGAGAATCCGTATAGGTGTTCGAGTGTTCGAACCCTAATGCGTGAGAAATGGCAAATAAATGCCGTATTTACATATCTGCTACTGTGCAGGAGAATCCGTATAGGTGTTCGAGTGTTCGAACCCTAATGCGTGAGAAATGGTAAGGAAACGTTGTATTTACATACCTGCAACTGTGCAGGAGAATCCGTATAGGTGTTCGAGTGTTCGAACCCTGATGCGTTAGAAATGGTAAGTAAATGCCGTATTTACATATCTGCTACTGTGCAGGAGAATCCATATAGGTGTTCGAGTGTTTGAACCCTAATGCGTGAGAAATGGTAAGGAAACGTTGTATTTACATATCTGCCACTGTGCAGGAGAATCCGTATAGGTGTTCGAGTGTTCGAACCCTAATGCGTGAGAAATGGTAAGGAAACGTTGTATTTACATATCTGCCACAGTGCAGGAGAATCCGTATAGGTGTTCGAGTGTTCGAACCCTAATGCGTGAGAAATGGTAAGGAAACGTTGTATTTACATATCTGCCACTGTGCAGGAGAATCCGTATAGGTGTTCGAGTGTTCGAACCCTAATGCGTGAGAAATGGCAAATAAATGCCGTATTTACATATCTGCTACTGTGCAGGAGAATCCGTATAGGTGTTCGAGTGTTCGAACCCTAATGCGTGAGAAATGGTAAGGAAACGTTGTATTTACATACCTGCAACTGTGCAGGAGAATCCGTATAGGTGTTCGAGTGTTCGAACCCTGATGCGTTAGAAATGGTAAGTAAATGCCGTATTTACATATCTGCTACTGTGCAGGAGAATCCATATAGGTGTTCGAGTGTTCGAACCCTAATGCGTGAGAAATGGTAAGGAAACGTTGTATTTACATATCTGCCACTGTGCAGGAGAATCCGTATAGGTGTTCGAGTGTTCGAACCCTAATGCGCGAGAAATGGTAAGTAAATGTCGTATTTACATATCTGCCACTGTGCAGGAGAATCCGTATAGGTGTTCGAGTGTTCGAACCCTAATGCGTGAGAAATGGTAAGGAAACGTTGTATTTACATATCTGCAACTGTGCAGGAGAATCCGTATAGGTGTTCGAGTGTTCGAACCCTGATGCGTTAGAAATGGTAAGTAAATGCCGTATTTACATATCTGCTACTGTGCAGGAGAATCCGTATAGGTGTTCGAGTGTTCGAACCCTAATGCGTGAGAAATGGTAAGGAAACGTTGTATTTACAAATCTGCCACAGTGCTGGAGAATCTGTATAGGTGTTCGAGTGTTCGAACCCTAATGCGTGAGAAATGCTAAGGAAACGTTGTATTTACATATCTGCCACAGTGCAGGAGAATCTGTATAGGTGTTCGAGTGTTCGAACCCTAATGCGTGAGAAATGGCAAATAAATGCCGTATTTACATATCTGCCACTGTGCAGCAGAATCCGTATAGGTGTTCGAGTGTTCGAACCCTAATGCGTGAGAAATGGCAAATAAATGCCGTATTTACATATCTGCCACTGTGCACCAGAATCCGTATAGGTGTTCGAGTGTTCGAACCCTAATGCGTGAGAAATGGTAAGTAAATGTCGTATTTACATATCTGCCACTGTGCAGGAGAATCCGTATAGGTGTTCGAGTGTTCGAACCCTAATGCGTGAGAAATGGTAAGGAAACGTTGTATTTACATATCTGCCACTGTGCAGGAGAATCCGTATAGGTGTTCGAGTGTTCGAACCCTAATGCGTGAGAAATGGCAAATAAATGCCGTATTTACATATCTGCTACTGTGCAGGAGAATCCGTATAGGTGTTCGAGTGTTCGAACCCTAATGCGTGAGAAATGGTAAGGAAACGTTGTATTTACATACCTGCAACTGTGCAGGAGAATCCGTATAGGTGTTCGAGTGTTCGAACCCTGATGCGTTAGAAATGGTAAGTAAATGCCGTATTTACATATCTGCTACTGTGCAGGAGAATCCATATAGGTGTTCGAGTGTTTGAACCCTAATGCGTGAGAAATGGTAAGGAAACGTTGTATTTACATATCTGCCACTGTGCAGGAGAATCCGTATAGGTGTTCGAGTGTTCGAACCCTAATGCGCGAGAAATGGTAAGTAAATGTCGTATTTACATATCTGCCACTGTGCAGGAGAATCCGTATAGGTGTTCGATTGTTCGAACCCTAATGCGTGAGAAAAGGTAACGAAACGTTGTATTTACATCTCTGCCACTGTGCAGGAGAATCCGTATAGGAGTTCGAGTGTTCGAACCCTAATGCGTCAGAAATGGCAAATAAATGCCGTATTTACATATCTGCCACTGTGCAGCAGAATCCGTATAGGTGTTCGAGTGTTCGAACCCTAATGCGTGAGAAATGGTAAGGAAACGTTGTATTTACATATCTGCCACTGTGCAGGAGAATCCGTATAGGTGTTCGAGTGTTCGAACCCTAATGCGCGAGAAATGGTAAGTAAATGTCGTATTTACATATCTGCCACTGTGCAGGAGAATCCGTATAGGTGTTCGAGTGTTCGAACCCTGATGCGTTAGAAATGGTAAGTAAATGCCGTATTTACATATCTGCTACTGTGCAGGAGAATCCGTATAGGTGTTCGAGTGTTCGAACCCTAATGCGTGAGAAATGGTAAATAAATGCCATATTTACATATCTGCCACTATGCAGGAGAATCCATATAGGTGTTTGAGTGTTCGAACCCTAATGCGTGAGAAATGGTAAGGAAACGTTGTATTTACATATCTGCCACTGTGCAGGAGAATCCGTATAGGTGTTCGAGTGTTCGAACCCTAATGCGTGAGAAATGGTAAGGAAACGTTGTATTTACATATCTGCCACAGTGCAGGAGAATCCGTATAGGTGTTCGAGTGTTCGAACCCTAATGCGTGAGAAATGGCAAGGAAACGTTGTATTTACATATCTGCCACTGTGCAGGAGAATCCGTATAGGTGTTCGAGTGTTCGAACCCTAATGCGTGAGAAATGGCAAATAAATGCCGTATTTACATATCTGCTACTGTGCAGGAGAATCCGTATAGGTGTTCAAGTGTTCGAACCCTAATGCGTGAGAAATGGTAAGGAAACGTTGTATTTACATACCTGCAACTGTGCAGGAGAATCCGTATAGGTGTTCGAGTGTTCGAACCCTGATGCGTTAGAAATGGTAAGTAAATGCCGTATTTACATATCTGCTACTGTGCAGGAGAATCCGTATAGGTGTTCGAGTGTTCGAACCCTAATGCGTGAGAAATGGTAAATAAATGCCATATTTACATATCTGCCACTATGCAGGAGAATCCATATAGGTGTTTGAGTGTTCGAACCCTAATGCGTGAGAAATGGTAAGGAAACGTTGTATTTACATATCTGCCACTGTGCAGGAGAATCCGTATAGGTGTTCGAGTGTTCGAACCCTAATGCGTGAGAAATGGTAAGGAAACGTTGTATTTACATATCTGCCACAGTGCAGGAGAATCCGTATAGGTGTTCGAGTGTTCGAACCCTAATGCGTGAGAAATGGTAAGGAAACGTTGTATTTACATATCTGCCACTGTGCAGGAGAATCCGTATAGGTGTTCGAGTGTTCGAACCCTAATGCGTGAGAAATGGCAAATAAATGCCGTATTTACATATCTGCTACTGTGCAGGAGAATCCGTATAGGTGTTCAAGTGTTCGAACCCTAATGCGTGAGAAATGGTAAGGAAACGTTGTATTTACATACCTGCAACTGTGCAGGAGAATCCGTATAGGTGTTCGAGTGTTCGAACCCTGATGCGTTAGAAATGGTAAGTAAATGCCGTACTTACATATCTGCTACTGTGCAGGAGAATCCATATAGGTGTTCGAGTGTTCGAACCCTAATGCGTGAGAAATGGTAAGGAAACGTTGTATTTACATATCTGCCACTGTGCAGGAGAATCCGTGTAGGTGTTCGAGTATTCGAACCCTAATGCGCGAGAAATGGTAAGTAAATGTCGTATTTACATATCTGCCACTGTGCAGGAGAATCCGTATAGGTGTTCGATTGTTCGAACCCTAATGCGTGACAAAAGGTAACGAAACGTTGTATTTACATCTCTGCCACTGTGCAGGAGAATCCGTATAGGAGTTCGAGTGTTCGAACACTAATGCGTCAGAAATGGCAAATAAATGCCGTATTTACATATCTGCCACTATGCAGCAGAATCCGTATAGGTGTTCGAGTGTTCGAACCCTAATGCGTGAGAAATGGTAAGGAAACGTTGTATTTACATATCTGCCACTGTGCAGGAGAATCCGTATAGGTGTTCGAGTGTTCGAACCCTAATGCGTGAGAAATGGTAAGTAAATGTCGTATTTACATATCTGCCACTGTGCAGGAGAATCCGTATAGGTGTTCGATTGTTCGAACCCTAATGCGTGAGAAAAGGTAACGAAACGTTGTATTTACATCTCTGCCACTGTGCAGGAGAATCCGTATAGGAGTTCGAGTGTTCGAACCCTAATGCGTCAGAAATGGCAAATAAATACCGTATTTACATATCTGCCACTGTGCAGCAGAATCCGTATAGGTGTTCGAGTGTTCGAACCCTAATGCCTGAGAAATGGTAAGGAAACGTTGTATTTACATATCTAAAACTGCGCAGGAGAATCCGTATAGGTGTTCGAGTGTTCGAACCCTAATGCGTGAGAAATGGTAAGGAAACGTTGTATTTACATATCTGCAACTGTGCAGGAGAATCCGTATAGGTGTTCGAGTGTTCGAACCCTGATGCGTTAGAAATGGTAAGTAAATGCCGTATTTACATATCTGCTACTGTGCAGGAGAATCCGTATAGATGTTCGAGTGTTCGAACCCTAATGTGTGAGAAATGGTAAATAAATGCCGTATTTACATATCTGCCACTATGCAGGAGAATCCATATAGGTGTTTGAGTGTTCGAACCCTAATGCATGAGAAATGGTTAGGAAACGTTGTATTTACATATCTGCCACTGTGCAGGAGAATCCGTATAGGTGTTCGAGTGTTCGAACCCTAATGCGTGAGAAATGGTAAGGAAACGTTGTATTTACATATCTGCCACAGTGCAGGAGAATCCGTATAGGTGTTCGAGTGTTCGAACCCTAATGCGTTAGAAATGGCAAATAAATGCCGTATTGACATATCTGCCACTGTGCAGCAGAATCCGTATAGGTGTTCGAGTGTTCGAACCCTAATGCGTGAGAAATGGTAAGGAAACGTTGTATTTACATATCTGCCACTGTGCAGGAGAATCCGTATAGGTGTTCGAGTGTTCGAACCCTAATGCGCGAGAAATGGTAAGTAAATGTCGTATTTACATATCTGCCACTGTGCAGGAGAATCCGTATAGGTGTTCGAGTGTTCGAACCCTAATGCGTGAGAAATGGTAAGGAAACGTTGTATTTACATATCTGCCACAGTGCAGGAGAATCCGTATAGGAGTTCGAGTGTTCGAACCCTAATGCGTCAGAAATTGCAAATAAATGCCGTATTTACATATCTGCCACTGTGCAGCAGAATCCGTATAGGTGTTCGAGTGTTCGAACCCTAATGCGTGAGAAATGGTAAGGAAACGTTGTATTTACATATCTGCCACTGTGCAGGAGAATCCGTATAGGTGTTCGAGTGTTCGAACCCTAATGCGCGAGAAATGGTAAGTAAATGTCGTATTTACATATCTGCCACTGTGCAGGAGAATCCGTATAGGTGTTCGAGTGTTCGAACCCTGATGCGTTAGAAATGGTAAGTAAATGCCGTATTTACATATCTGCTACTGTGCAGGAGAATCCGTATAGGTGTTCGAGTGTTCGAACCCTAATGCGTGAGAAATGGTAAATAAATGCCATATTTACATATCTGCCACTATGCAGGAGAATCCATATAGGTGTTTGAGTGTTCGAACCCTAATGCGTGAGAAATGGTAAGGAAACGTTGTATTTACATATCTGCCACTGTGCAGGAGAATCCGTATAGGTGTTCGAGTGTTCGAACCCTAATGCGTGAGAAATGGTAAGGAAACGTTGTATTTACATATCTGCCACAGTGCAGGAGAATCCGTATAGGTGTTCGAGTGTTCGAACCCTAATGCGTGAGAAATGGTAAGGAAACGTTGTATTTACATATCTGCCACTGTGCAGGAGAATCCGTATAGGTGTTCGAGTGTTCGAACCCTAATGCGTGAGAAATGGCAAATAAATGCCGTATTTACATATCTGCTACTGTGCAGGAGAATCCGTATAGGTGTTCAAGTGTTCGAACCCTAATGCGTGAGAAATGGTAAGGAAACGTTGTATTTACATACCTGCAACTGTGCAGGAGAATCCGTATAGGTGTTCGAGTGTTCGAACCCTGATGCGTTAGAAATGGTAAGTAAATGCCGTATTTACATATCTGCTACTGTGCAGGAGAATCCATATAGGTGTTCGAGTGTTCGAACCCTAATGCGTGAGAAATGGTAAGGAAACGTTGTATTTACATATCTGCCACTGTGCAGGAGAATCCGTGTAGGTGTTCGAGTATTCGAACCCTAATGCGCGAGAAATGGTAAGTAAATGTCGTATTTACATATCTGCCACTGTGCAGGAGAATCCGTATAGGTGTTCGAGTGTTCGAACCCTAATGCGTGAGAAATGGTAAGGAAACGTTGTATTTACATATCTGCCACTGTGCAGGAGAATCCGTATAGGTGTTCGAGTGTTCGAACCCTAATGCGCGAGAAATGGTAAGTAAATGTCGTATTTACATATCTGCCACTGTGCAGGAGAATCCGTATAGGTGTTCGAGTGTTCGAACCCTGATGCGTTAGAAATGGTAAGTAAATGCCGTATTTACATATCTGCTACTGTGCAGGAGAATCCGTATAGGTGTTCGAGTGTTCGAACCCTAATGCGTGAGAAATGGTAAATAAATGCCATATTTACATATCTGCCACTATGCAGGAGAATCCATATAGGTGTTTGAGTGTTCGAACCCTAATGCGTGAGAAATGGTAAGGAAACGTTGTATTTACATATCTGCCACTGTGCAGGAGAATCCGTATAGGTGTTCGAGTGTTCGAACCCTAATGCGTGAGAAATGGTAAGGAAACGTTGTATTTACATATCTGCCACAGTGCAGGAGAATCCGTATAGGTGTTCGAGTGTTCGAACCCTAATGCGTGAGAAATGGCAAGGAAACGTTGTATTTACATATCTGCCACTGTGCAGGAGAATCCGTATAGGTGTTCGAGTGTTCGAACCCTAATGCGTGAGAAATGGCAAATAAATGCCGTATTTACATATCTGCTACTGTGCAGGAGAATCCGTATAGGTGTTCAAGTGTTCGAACCCTAATGCGTGAGAAATGGTAAGGAAACGTTGTATTTACATACCTGCAACTGTGCAGGAGAATCCGTATAGGTGTTCGAGTGTTCGAACCCTGATGCGTTAGAAATGGTAAGTAAATGCCGTATTTACATATCTGCTACTGTGCAGGAGAATCCATATAGGTGTTCGAGTGTTCGAACCCTAATGCGTGAGAAATGGTAAGGAAACGTTGTATTTACATATCTGCCACTGTGCAGGAGAATCCGTGTAGGTGTTCGAGTATTCGAACCCTAATGCGCGAGAAATGGTAAGTAAATGTCGTATTTACATATCTGCCACTGTGCAGGAGAATCCGTATAGGTGTTCGATTGTTCGAACCCTAATGCGTGACAAAAGGTAACGAAACGTTGTATTTACATCTCTGCCACTGTGCAGGAGAATCCGTATAGGAGTTCGAGTGTTCGAACCCTAATGCGTCAGAAATGGCAAATAAATGCCGTATTTACATATCTGCCACTATGCAGCAGAATCCGTATAGGTGTTCGAGTGTTCGAACCCTAATGCGTGAGAAATGGTAAGGAAACGTTGTATTTACATATCTGCCACTGTGCAGGAGAATCCGTATAGGTGTTCGAGTGTTCGAACCCTAATGCGTGAGAAATGGTAAGTAAATGTCGTATTTACATATCTGCCACTGTGCAGGAGAATCCGTATAGGTGTTCGATTGTTCGAACCCTAATGCGTGAGAAAAGGTAACGAAACGTTTTATTTACATCTCTGCCACTGTGCAGGAGAATCCGTATAGGAGTTCGAGTGTTCGAACCCTAATGCGTCAGAAATGGCAAATAAATACCGTATTTACATATCTGCCACTGTGCAGCAGAATCCGTATAGGTGTTCGAGTGTTCGAACCCTAATGCCTGAGAAATGGTAAGGAAACGTTGTATTTACATATCTAAAACTGCGCAGGAGAATCCGTATAGGTGTTCGAGTGTTCGAACCCTAATGCGTGAGAAATGGTAAGGAAACGTTGTATTTACATATCTGCAACTGTGCAGGAGAATCCGTATAGGTGTTCGAGTGTTCGAACCCTGATACGTTAGAAATGGTAAGTAAATGCCGTATTTACATATCTGCTACTGTGCAGGAGAATCCGTATAGATGTTCGAGTGTTCGAACCCTAATGTGTGAGAAATGGTAAATAAATGCCGTATTTACATATCTGCCACTATGCAGGAGAATCCATATAGGTGTTTGAGTGTTCGAACCCTAATGCATGAGAAATGGTTAGGAAACGTTGTATTTACATATCTGCCACTGTGCAGGAGAATCCGTATAGGTGTTCGAGTGTTCGAACCCTAATGCGTGAGAAATGGTAAGGAAACGTTGTATTTACATATCTGCCACAGTGCAGGAGAATCCGTATAGGTGTTCGAGTGTTCGAACCCTAATGCGTTAGAAATGGCAAATAAATGCCGTATTGACATATCTGCCACTGTGCAGCAGAATCCGTATAGGTGTTCGAGTGTTCGAACCCTAATGCGTGAGAAATGGTAAGTAAATGTCGTATTTACATATCTGCCACTGTGCAGGAGAATCCGTATAGGTGTTCGAGTGTTCGAACCCTAATGCGTGAGAAATGGTAAGGAAACGTTGTATTTACATATCTGCCACTGTGCAGGAGAATCCGTATAGGTGTTCGAGTGTTCGAACCCTAATGTGTGAGAAATGGCAAACAAATGCCGTATTTACATATCTGCTACTGTGCAGGAGAATCCGTATAGGTGTTCGAGTGTTCGAACCCTAATGCGTGAGAAATGGTAAGGAAACGTTGTATTTACATATCTGCAACTGTGGAGGAGAATCCGTATAGGTGTTCGAGTGTTCGAACCCTGATGCGTTAGAAATGGTAAGTAAATGCCGTATTTACATATCTGCTACTGTGCAGGAGAATCCGTATAGGTGTTCGAGTGTTCGAACCCTAATGCGTGAGAAATTGTAAGGAAACGTTGTATTTACATATCTGCCACTGTGCTGGAGAATCTGTGTAGGTGTCCGAGTGTTCGAACCCTACCGCGTGATAAATGGTAAGGAAACGTTGTATTTACATATCTGCCACTGTGCAGGAGAATCCGTATAGGTGTTTGAGTGTTCGAACCCTAATGCGTGAGAAATGGTTAGTAAATGCCGTATTTACATATCCGCCACTGTACAGGAGAATCCGTATAGGTGTTCGAGTGTTCGAACCCTAATGCGTGAAAAATTGTAAGGAAACGTTGTATTTACATATCTGCCACTGTGCAGGAGAATCCGTGTAGGTGTTCGAGTGTTCGAACACTAAAGCGTGAGAAATGGCAAATAAATGTCGTATTTACATATCTGCCACTGTGCAGCAGAATCCGTATAGGAGTTCGAGTGTTCGAACCCTAATGCGTGAGAAATGGGAAGGAGACGTTGTATTTACATATCTGCCACTGTGCAGTAGAATCCGTATAGGTGTTCAAGTGTTCGAACCCTAATGCGTGAGAAATGGCAAATAGATGCCGTATTTACATATCTGCCACTGTGCAGGAGAATCCGTATAGGTGTTCGAATGTTCGAACCCTAATGCGTGAGAAATTGTGAGGAAACGTTGTATTTACATATCTGCCACTGTGCAGGAGAATCCGTATAGGTGTTCGAGTGTTCGAACCCTAATGCGTGAGAAATGGTAAGTAAATACCGTATTTATATATCTGCCACTGTGCAGGAGAATCCGTATAGGTGTTCGAGTGTTCGAACCCTAATGCGTGAGAAATGGTAAGGAAACGTTGTATTTACATATCTGCCACTGTGCAGGAGAATCCGTATAGGTGTTCGAGTGTTCGAACCCTAATGCGTGAGAAATGGTAAGGAAACGTTGTATTTACATATCTGCAACTGTGTAGGAGAATCCGTATAGGTGTTCGAGTGTTCGAACCCTAATGCGTGAGAAATGGTAAATAAATGCCGTATTTACATATCTGCCACTATGCAGGAGAATCCGTATAGGTGTTTGAGTGTTCGAACCCTAATGCGTGAGAAATGGTAAGGAAACGTTGTATTTACATATCTGCAACTGTGTAGGAGAATCCGTATAGGTGTTCGAGTGTTCGAACCCTGATGCGTTAGAAATGGTAAGTAAATGCCGTATTTACATATCTGCTACTGTGCAGGAGAATCCGTATAGGTGTTCGAGTGTTCGAACCCTAATGCGTGAGAAATGGTAAATAAATGCCGTATTTACATATCTGCCACTATGCAGGAGAATCCATATAGGTGTTTGAGTGTTCGAACCCTAATGCGTGAGAAATGGTAAGGAAACGTTGTATTTACATATCTGCCACTGTGCAGGAGAATCCGTATAGGTGTTCGAGTGTTCGAACCCTAATGCGTGAGAAATGGTAAGGAAACGTTGTATTTACATATCTGCCACAGTGCAGGAGAATCCGTATAGGTGTTCGATTGTTCGAACCCTAATGCGTGAGAAATGGTAAGGAAACGTTGTATTTACATATCTGCCACTGTGCAGGAGAATCCGTATGGGTGTTCGAGTGTTCGAACCCTAATGCGCGAGAAATGGTAAGTAAATGTCGTATTTACATATCTGCCACTGTGCAGGAGAATCCGTATAGGTGTTCGAGTGTTCGAACCCTAATGCGTGAGAAATGGCAAATAAATGCCGTATTTACATATCTGCTACTGTGCAGGAGAATCCGTATAGGTGTTCGAGTGTTCGAACCCTAATGCGTGAGAAATGGTAAGGAAACGTTTTATTTACATACCTGCAACTGTGCAGGAGAATCCGTATAGGTGTTCGAGTGTTCGAACCCTGATGCGTTAGAAATGGTAAGTAAATGCCGTATTTACATATCTGCTACTGTGCAGGAGAATCCATATAGGTGTTCGAGTGTTCAAACCCTAATGCGTGAGAAATGGTAAGGAAACGTTGTATTTACATATCTGCCACTGTGCAGGAGAATCCGTATAGGTGTTCGAGTGTTCGAACCCTAATGCGCGAGAAATGGTAAGTAAATGTCGTATTTACATATCTGCCACTGTGCAGGAGAATCCGTATAGGTGTTCGAGTGTTCGAACCCTAATGCGTGAGAAATGGTAAGGAAACGTTGTATTTACATATCTGCAACTGTGCAGGAGAATCCGTATAGGTGTTCGAGTGTTCGAACCCTGATGCGTTAGAAATGGTAAGTAAATGCCGTATTTACATATCTGCTACTGTGCAGGAGAATCCGTATAGGTGTTCGAGTGTTCGAACCCTAATGCGTGAGAAATGGTAAGGAAACGTTGTATTTACAAATCTGCCACAGTGCTGGAGAATCTGTATAGGTGTTCGAGTGTTCGAACCCTAATGCGTGAGAAATGGTAAGGAAACGTTGTATTTACATATCTGCCACAGTGCAGGAGAATCTGTATAGGTGTTCGAGTGTTCGAACCCTAATGCGTGAGAAATGGCAAATAAATGCCGTATTTACATATCTGCCACTGTGCAGCAGAATCCGTATAGGTGTTCGAGTGTTCGAACCCTAATGCGTGAGAAATGGCAAATAAATGCCGTATTTACATATCTGCCACTGTGCAGCAGAATCCGTATAGGTGTTCGAGTGTTCGAACCCTAATGCGTGAGAAATGGTAAGTAAATGTCGTATTTACATATCTGCCACTGTGCAGGAGAATCCGTATAGGTGTTCGAGTGTTCGAACCCTAATGCGTGAGAAATGGTAAGGAAACGTTGTATTTACATATCTGCCACTGTGCAGGAGAATCCGTATAGGTGTTCGAGTGTTCGAACCCTAATGCGTGAGAAATGGCAAATAAATGCCGTATTTACATATCTGCTACTGTGCAGGAGAATCCGTATAGGTGTTCGAGTGTTCGAACCCTAATGCGTGAGAAATGGTAAGGAAACGTTGTATTTACATACCTGCAACTGTGCAGGAGAATCCGTATAGGTGTTCGAGTGTTCGAACCCTGATGCGTTAGAAATGGTAAGTAAATGCCGTATTTACATATCTGCTACTGTGCAGGAGAATCCATATAGGTGTTCGAGTGTTCGAACCCTAATGCGTGAGAAATGGTAAGGAAACGTTGTATTTACATATCTGCCACTGTGCAGGAGAATCCGTATAGGTGTTCGAGTGTTCGAACCCTAATGCGCGAGAAATGGTAAGTAAATGTCGTATTTACATATCTGCCACTGTGCAGGAGAATCCGTATAGGTGTTCGATTGTTCGAACCCTAATGCGTGAGAAAAGGTAATGAAACGTTGTATTTACATCTCTGCCACTGTGCAGGAGAATCCGTATAGGAGTTCGAGTGTTCGAACCCTAATGCGTCAGAAATGGCAAATAAATGCCGTATTTACATATCTGCCACTGTGCAGCAGAATCCGTATAGGTGTTCGAGTGTTCGAACCCTAATGCGTGAGAAATGGTAAGGAAACGTTGTATTTACATATCTGCCACTGTGCAGGAGAATCCGTACAGGTGTTCGAGTGTTCGAACCCTAATGCGCGAGAAATGGTAAGTAAATGTCGTATTTACATATCTGCCACTGTGCAGGAGAATCCGTATAGGTGTTCGAGTGTTCGAACCCTGATGCGTTAGAAATGGTAAGTAAATGCCGTATTTACATATCTGCTACTGTGCAGGAGAATCCGTATAGGTGTTCGAGTGTTCGAACCCTAATGCGTGAGAAATGGTAAATAAATGCCGTATTTACATATCTGCCACTCTGCAGGAGAATCCATATAGGTGTTTGAGTGTTCGAACCCTAATGCGTGAGAAATGGTAAGGAAACGTTGTATTTACATATCTGCCACTGTGCAGGAGAATCCGTATAGGTGTTCGAGTGTTCGAACCCTAATGCGTGAGAAATGGTAAGGAAACGTTGTATTTACATATCTGCCACAGTGCAGGAGAATCCGTATAGGTGTTCGAGTGTTCGAACCCTAATGCGTGAGAAATGGTAAGGAAACGTTGTATTTACATATCTGCCACTGTGCAGGAGAATCCGTATAGGTGTTCGAGTGTTCGAACCCTAATGCGCGAGAAATGGTAAGTAAATGTCGTATTTACATATCTGCCACTGTGCAGGAGAATCCGTATAGGTGTTCGAGTGTTCGAACCCTGATGCGTTAGAAATGGTAAGTAAATGCCGTATTTACATATCTGCTACTGTGCAGGAGAATCCATATAGGTGTTCGAGTGTTCAAACCCTAATGCGTGAGAAATGGTAAGGAAACGTTGTATTTACATATCTGCCACTGTGCAGGAGAATCCGTATAGGTGTTCGAGTGTTCGAACCCTAATGCGCGAGAAATGGTAAGTAAATGTCGTATTTACATATCTGCCACTGTGCAGGAGAATCCGTATAGGTGTTCGAGTGTTCGAACCCTAATGCGTGAGAAATGGTAAGGAAACGTTGTATTTACATATCTGCAACTGTGCAGGAGAATCCGTATAGGTGTTCGAGTGTTCGAACCCTGATGCGTTAGAAATGGTAAGTAAATGCCGTATTTACATATCTGCTACTGTGCAGGAGAATCCGTATAGGTGTTCGAGTGTTCGAACCCTAATGCGTGAGAAATGGTAAGGAAACGTTGTATTTACAAATCTGCCACAGTGCTGGAGAATCTGTATAGGTGTTCGAGTGTTCG
Source organism: Camellia granthamiana (assembly GCA_036172215.1). NCBI lineage: Eukaryota > Viridiplantae > Streptophyta > Magnoliopsida > Ericales > Theaceae > Camellia > Camellia granthamiana. Next base: position 162,361 of record JAXFYN010000494.1, read on the forward strand.
AACCCTAATGCGTGAGAAATGGTAAGGAAACGTTGTATTTACATATCTGCCACAGTGCAGGAGAATCTGTATAGGTGTTCGAGTGTTCGAACCCTAATGCGTGAGAAATGGCAAATAAATGCCGTATTTACATATCTGCCACTGTGCAGCAGAATCCGTATAGGTGTTCGAGTGTTCGAACCCTAATGCGTGAGAAATGGCAAATAAATGCCGTATTTACATATCTGCCACTCTGCAGCAGAATCCGTATAGGTGTTCGAGTGTTCGAACCCTAATGCGTGAGAAATGGTAAGTAAATGTCGTATTTACATATCTGCCACTGTGCAGGAGAATCCGTATAGGTGTTCGAGTGTTCGAACCCTAATGCGTGAGAAATGGTAAGGAAACGTTGTATTTACATATCTGCCACTGTGCAGGAGAATCCGTATAGGTGTTCGAGTGTTCGAACCCTAATGCGTGAGAAATGGCAAATAAATGCCGTATTTACATATCTGCTACTGTGCAGGAGAATCCGTATAGGTGTTCGAGTGTTCGAACCCTAATGCGTGAGAAATGGTAAGGAAACGTTGTATTTACATACCTGCAACTGTGCAGGAGAATCCGTATAGTTGTTCGAGTGTTCGAACCCTGATGCGTTAGAAATGGTAAGTAAATGCCGTATTTACATATCTGCTACTGTGCAGGAGAATCCATATAGGTGTTCGAGTGTTCGAACCCTAATGCGTGAGAAATGGTAAGGAAACGTTGTATTTACATATCTGCCACTGTGCAGGAGAATCCGTACAGGTGTTCGAGTGTTCGAACCCTAATGCGCGAGAAATGGTAAGTAAATGTCGTATTTACATATCTGCCACTGTGCAGGAGAATCCGTATAGGTGTTCGATTGTTCGAACCCTAATGGGTGAGAAAAGGTAACGAAACGTTGTATTTACATCTCTGCCACTGTGCAGGAGAATCCGTATAGGAGTTCGAGTGTTCGAACCCTAATGCGTCAGAAATGGCAAATAAATGCCGTATTTACATATCTGCCACTGTGCAGCAGAATCCGTATAGGTGTTCGAGTGTTCGAACCCTAATGCGTGAGAAATGGTAAGGAAACGTTGTATTTACATATCTGCCACTGTGCAGGAGAATCCGTATAGGTGTTCGAGTGTTCGAACCCTAATGCGCGAGAAATGGTAACTAAATGTCGTATTTACATATCTGCCACTGTGCAGGAGAATCCGTATAGGTGTTCGAGTGTTCGAACCCTGATGCGTTAGAAATGGTAAGTAAATGCCGTATTTACATATCTGCTACTGTGCAGGAGAATCCGTATAGGTGTTCGAGTGTTCGAACCCTAATGCGTGAGAAATGGTAAATAAATGCCGTATTTACATATCTGCCACTATGCAGGAGAATCCATATAGGTGTTTGAGTGTTCGAACCCTAATGCGTGAGAAATGGTAAGGAAACGTTGTATTTACATATCTGCCACTGTGCAGGAGAATCCGTATAGGTGTTCGAGTGTTCGAACCCTAATGCGTGAGAAATGGTAAGGAAACGTTGTATTTACATATCTGCCACAGTGCAGGAGAATCCGTATAGGTGTTCGAGTGTTCGAACCCTAATGCGTGAGAAATGGTAAGGAAACGTTGTATTTACATATCTGCCACTGTGCAGGAGAATCCGTATAGGTGTTCGAGTGTTCGAACCCTAATGCGTGAGAAATGGCAAATAAATGCCGTATTTACATATCTGCTACTGTGGAGGAGAATCCGTATAGGTGTTCGAGTGTTCGAACCCTAATGCGTGAGAAATGGTAAGGAAACGTTGTATTTACATACCTGCAACTGTGCAGGAGAATCCGTATAGGTGTTCGAGTGTTCGAACCCTGATGCGTTAGAAATGGTAAGTAAATGCCGTATTTACATATCTGCTACTGTGCAGGAGAATCCATATAGGTGTTCGAGTGTTCGAACCCTAATGCGTGAGAAATGGTAAGGAAACGTTGTATTTACATATCTGCCACTGTGCAGGAGAATCCGTGTAGGTGTTCGAGTGTTCGAACCCTAATGCGCGAGAAATGGTAAGTAAATGTCGTATTTACATATCTGCCACTGTGCTGGAGAATCCGTATAGGTGTTCGATTGTTCGAACCCTAATGCGTGACAAAAGGTAACGAAACGTTGTATTTACATCTCTGCCACTGTGCAGGAGAATCCGTATAGGAGTTCGATTGTTCGAACCCTAATGCGTCAGAAATGGCAAATAAATGCCGTATTTACATATCTGCCACTGTGCAGCAGAATCCGTATAGGTGTTCGAGTGTTCGAACCCTAATGCGTGAGAAATGGTAAGGAAACGTTGTATTTACATATCTGCCACTGTGCAGGAGAATCCGTATAGGTGTTCGAGTGTTCGAACCCTAATGCGTGAGAAATGGCAAATAAATGCCGTATTTACATATCTGCTACTGTGCAGGAGAATCCGTATAGGTGTTCGAGTGTTCGAACCCTAATGCGTGAGAAATGGTAAGGAAACGTTGTATTTACATACCTGCAACTATGCAGGAGAATCCGTATAGGTGTTCGAGTGTTCGAACCCTGATGCGTTAGAAATGGTAAGTAAATGCCGTATTTACATATCTGCTACTGTGCAGGAGAATCCATATAGGTGTTCGAGTGTTTGAACCCTAATGCGTGAGAAATGGTAAGGAAACATTGTATTTACATATCTGCCACTGTGCAGGAGAATCCGTATAGGTGTTCGAGTGTTCGAACCCTAATGCGCGAGAAATGGTAAGTAAATGTCGTATTTACATATCTGCCACTGTGCAGGAGAATCCGTATAGGTGTTCGATTGTTCGAACCCTAATGCGTGAGAAAAGGTAACGAAACGTTGTATTTACATCTCTGCCACTGTGCTGGAGAATCCGTATAGGAGTTCGAGTGTTCGAACCCTAATGCGTCAGAAATGGCAAATAAATGCCGTATTTACATATCTGCCACTGTGCAGCAGAATCCGTATAGGTGTTCGAGTGTTCGAACCCTAATGCGTGAGAAATGGTAAGGAAACGTTGTATTTACATATCTGCCACTGTGCAGGAGAATCCGTATAGGTGTTCGAGTGTTCGAACCCTAATGCGCGAGAAATGGTAAGTAAATGTCGTATTTACATATCTGCCACTGTGCAGGAGAATCCGTATAGGTGTTCGAGTGTTCGAACCCTGATGCGTTAGAAATGGTAAGTAAATGCCGTATTTACATATCTGCTACTGTGCAGGAGAATCCGTATAGGTGTTCGAGTGTTCGAACCCTAATGCGTGAGAAATGGTAAATAAATGCCGTATTTACATATCTGCCACTATGCAGGAGAATCCATATAGGTGTTTGAGTGTTCGAACCCTAATGCGTGAGAAATGGTAAGGAAACGTTGTATTTACATATCTGCCACTGTGCAGGAGAATCCGTATAGGTGTTCGAGTGTTCGAACCCTAATGCGTGAGAAATGGTAAGGAAACGTTGTATTTACATATCTGCCACAGTGCAGGAGAATCCGTATAGGTGTTCGAGTGTTCGAACCCTAATGCGTGAGAAATGGTAAGGAAACGTTGTATTTACATATCTGCCACTGTGCAGGAGAATCCGTATAGGTGTTCGAGTGTTCGAACCCTAATGCGTGAGAAATGGCAAATAAATGCCGTATTTACATATCTGCTACTGTGCAGGAGAATCCGTATAGGTGTTCGAGTGTTCGAACCCTAATGCGTGAGAAATGGTAAGGAAACGTTGTATTTACATACCTGCAACTGTGCAGGAGAATCCGTATAGGTGTTCGAGTGTTCGAACCCTGATGCGTTAGAAATGGTAAGTAAATGCCGTATTTACATATCTGCTACTGTGCAGGAGAATCCATATAGGTGTTCGAGTGTTCGAACCCTAATGCGTGAGAAATGGTAAGGAAACGTTGTATTTACATATCTGCCACTGTGCAGGAGAATCCGTGTAGGTGTTCGAGTGTTCGAACCCTAATGCGCGAGAAATGGTAAGTAAATGTCGTATTTACATATCTGCCACTGTGCAGGAGAATCCGTATAGGTGTTCGATTGTTCGAACCCTAATGCGTGACAAAAGGTAACGAAACGTTGTATTTACATCTCTGCCACTGTGCAGGAGAATCCGTATAGGAGTTCGAGTGTTCGAACCCTAATGCGTCAGAAATGGCAAATAAATGACGTATTTACATATCTGCCACTGTGCAGCAGAGTCCGTATAGGTGTTCGAGTTTTCGAACCCTAATGCGTGAGAAATGGTAAGGAAACGTTGTATTTACATATCTGCCACTCTGCAGGAGAATCCGTATAGGTGTTCGAGTGTTCGAACCCTAATGCGCGAGAAATGGTAAGTAAATGTCGTATTTACATATCTGCCACTGTGCAGGAGAATCCGTATAGGTGTTCGAGTGTTCGAACCCTGATGCGTTAGAAATGGTAAGTAAATGCCGTATTTACATATCTGCTACTGTGCAGGAGAATCCGTATGGGTGTTCGAGTGTTCGAACCCTAATGCGTGAGAAATGGTAAATAAATGCCGTATTTACATATCTGCCACTATGCAGGAGAATCCATATAGGTGTTTGAGGGTTCGAACCCTAATGCGTGAGAAATGGTAAGGAAACGTTGTATTTACATATCTGCCACTGTGCAGGAGAATCCGTATAGGTGTTCGAGTGTTCGAACCCTAATGCGTGAGAAATGGTAAGGAAACGTTGTATTTACATATCTGCCACAGTGCAGGAGAATCCGTATAGGTGTTCGAGTGTTCGAACCCTAATGCGTGAGAAATGGTAAGGAAACGTTGTATTTACATATCTGCCACTGTGCAGGAGAATCCGTATAGGTGTTCGAGTGTTCGAACCCTAATGCGTGAGAAATGGCAAATAAATGCCGTATTTACATATCTGCTACTGTGGAGGAGAATCCGTATAGGTGTTCGAGTGTTCGAACCCTAATGCGTGAGAAATGGTAAGGAAACGTTGTATTTACATACCTGCAACTGTGCAGGAGAATCCGTATAGGTGTTCGAGTGTTCGAACCCTGATGCGTTAGAAATGGTAAGTAAATGCCGTATTTACATATCTGCTACTGTGCAGGAGAATCCATATAGGTGTTCGAGTGTTCGAACCCTAATGCGTGAGAAATGGTAAGGAAACGTTGTATTTACATATCTGCCACTGTGCAGGAGAATCCGTGTAGGTGTTCGAGTGTTCGAACCCTAATGCGCGAGAAATGGTAAGTAAATGTCGTATTTACATATCTGCCACTGTGCTGGAGAATCCGTATAGGTGTTCGATTGTTCGAACCCTAATGCGTGACAAAAGGTAACGAAACGTTGTATTTACATCTCTGCCACTGTGCAGGAGAATCCGTATAGGAGTTCGATTGTTCGAACCCTAATGCGTCAGAAATGGCAAATAAATGCCGTATTTACATATCTGCCACTGTGCAGCAGAATCCGTATAGGTGTTCGAGTGTTCGAACCCTAATGCGTGAGAAATGGTAAGGAAACGTTGTATTTACATATCTGCCACTGTGCAGGAGAATCCGTATAGGTGTTCGAGTGTTCGAACCCTAATGCGTGAGAAATGGCAAATAAATGCCGTATTTACATATCTGCTACTGTGCAGGAGAATCCGTATAGGTGTTCGAGTGTTCGAACCCTAATGCGTGAGAAATGGTAAGGAAACGTTGTATTTACATACCTGCAACTATGCAGGAGAATCCGTATAGGTGTTCGAGTGTTCGAACCCTGATGCGTTAGAAATGGTAAGTAAATGCCGTATTTACATATCTGCTACTGTGCAGGAGAATCCATATAGGTGTTCGAGTGTTTGAACCCTAATGCGTGAGAAATGGTAAGGAAACGTTGTATTTACATATCTGCCACTGTGCAGGAGAATCCGTATAGGTGTTCGAGTGTTCGAACCCTAATGCGCGAGAAATGGTAAGTAAATGTCGTATTTACATATCTGCCACTGTGCAGGAGAATCCGTATAGGTGTTCGATTGTTCGAACCCTAATGCGTGAGAAAAGGTAACGAAACGTTGTATTTACATCTCTGCCACTGTGCTGGAGAATCCGTATAGGAGTTCGAGTGTTCGAACCCTAATGCGTCAGAAATGGCAAATAAATGCCGTATTTACATATCTGCCACTGTGCAGCAGAATCCGTATAGGTGTTCGAGTGTTCGAACCCTAATGCGTGAGAAATGGTAAGGAAACGTTGTATTTACATATCTGCCACTGTGCAGGAGAATCCGTATAGGTGTTCGAGTGTTCGAACCCTAATGCGCGAGAAATGGTAAGTAAATGTCGTATTTACATATCTGCCACTGTGCAGGAGAATCCGTATAGGTGTTCGAGTGTTCGAACCCTGATGCGTTAGAAATGGTAAGTAAATACCGTATTTACATATCTGCTACTGTGCAGGAGAATCCGTATAGGTGTTCGAGTGTTCGAACCCTAATGCGTGAGAAATGGTAAATAAATGCCGTATTTACATATCTGCCACTATGCAGGAGAATCCATATAGGTGTTTGAGTGTTCGAACCCTAATGCGTGAGAAATGGTAAGGAAACGTTGTATTTACATATCTGCCACTGTGCAGGAGAATCTGTATAGGTGTTCGAGTGTTCGAACCCTAATGCGTGAGAAATGGTAAGGAAACGTTGTATTTACATATCTGCCACAGTGCAGGAGAATCCGTATAGGTGTTCGAGTGTTCGAACCCTAATGCGTGAGAAATGGTAAGGAAACGTTGTATTTACATATCTGCCACTGTGCAGGAGAATCCGTATAGGTGTTCGAGTGTTCGAACCCTAATGCGTGAGAAATGGCAAATAAATGCCGTATTTACATATCTGCTACTGTGCAGGAGAATCCGTATAGGTGTTCGAGTGTTCGAACCCTAATGCGTGAGAAATGGTAAGGAAACGTTGTATTTACATACCTGCAACTGTGCAGGAGAATCCGTATAGGTGTTCGAGTGTTCGAACCCTGATGCGTTAGAAATGGTAAGTAAATGCCGTATTTACATATCTGCTACTGTGCAGGAGAATCCATATAGGTGTTCGAGTGTTCGAACCCTAATGCGTGAGAAATGGTAAGGAAACGTTGTATTTACATATCTGCCACTGTGCAGGAGAATCCGTGTAGGTGTTCGAGTGTTCGAACCCTAATGCGCGAGAAATGGTAAGTAAATGTCGTATTTACATATCTGCCACTGTGCAGGAGAATCCGTATAGGTGTTCGATTGTTCGAACCCTAATGCGTGACAAAAGGTAACGAAACGTTGTATTTACATCTCTGCCACTGTGCAGGAGAATCCGTATAGGAGTTCGAGTGTTCGAACCCTAATGCATCAGAAATGGCAAATAAATGACGTATTTACATATCTGCCACTGTGCAGCAGAATCCGTATAGGTGTTCGAGTGTTCGAACCCTAATGCGTGAGAAATGGTAAGGAAACGTTGTATTTACATATCTGCCACTGTGCAGGAGAATCCGTATAGGTGTTCGAGTGTTCGAACCCTAATGCGCGAGAAATGGTAAGTAAATGTCGTATTTACATATCTGCCACTGTGCAGGAGAATCCGTATAGGTGTTCGATTGTTCGAACCCTAATGCGTGAGAAAAGGTAACGAAACGTTGTATTTACATCTCTGCCACTGTGCAGGAGAATCCGTATAGGAGTTCGAGTGTTCGAACCCTAATGCGTCAGAAATGGCAAATAAATACCGTATTTACATATCTGCCACTGTGCAGCAGAATCCGTATAGGTGTTCGAGTGTTCGAACCCTAATGCCTGAGAAATGGTAAGGAAACGTTGTATTTACATATCTAAAACTGCGCAGGAGAATCCGTATAGGTGTTCGAGTGTTCGAACACTAATGCGTGAGAAATGGTAAGGAAACGTTGTATTTACATATCTGCAACTGTGCGGGAGAATCCGTATAGGTGTTCGAGTGTTCGAACCCTGATGCGTTAGAAATGGTAAGTAAATGCCGTATTTACATATCTGCTACTGTGGAGGAGAATCCGTATAGATGTTCGAGTGTTCGCACCCTAATGTGTGAGAAATGGTAAATAAATGCCGTATTTACATATCTGCCACTATGCAGGAGAATCCATATAGGTGTTTGAGTGTTCGAACCCTAATGCATGAGAAATGGTAAGGAAACGTTGTATTTACATATCTGCCACTGTGCAGGAGAATCCGTATAGGTGTTCGAGTGTTCGAACCCTAATGCGTGAGAAATGGTAAGGAAACGTTGTATTTACATATCTGCCACAGTGCAGGAGAATCCGTATAGGTGTTCGAGTGTTCGAACCCTAATGCGTTAGAAATGGCAAATAAATGCCGTATTGACATATCTGCCACTGTGCAGCAGAATCCGTATAGGTGTTCGAGTGTTCGAACCCTAATGCGTGAGAAATGGTAAGTAAATGTCGTATTTACATATCTGCCACTGTGCAGGAGAATCCGTATAGGTGTTCGAGTGTTCGAACCCTAATGCGTGAGAAATGGTAAGGAAACGTTGTATTTACATATCTGCCACTGTGCAGGAGAATCCGTATAGGTGTTCGAGTGTTCGAACCCTAATGTGTGAGAAATGGCAAACAAATGCCGTATTTACATGTCTGCTACTGTGCAGGAGAATCCGTATAGGTGTTCGAGTGTTCGAACCCTAATGCGTGAGAAATGGTAAGGAAACGTTGTATTTACATATCTGCAACTGTGCAGGAGAATCCGTATAGGTGTTCGAGTGTTCGAACCCTGATGCGTTAGAAATGGTAAGTAAATGCCGTATTTACATATCTGCTACTGTGCAGGAGAATCCGTATAGGTGTTCGAGTGTTCGAACCCTAATGCGTGAGAAATGGTAAGTAAATGCCGTTTTTACATATCTGCCAATGTACAGGAGAATCCGTATAGGTGTTCGAGTGTTCGAACCCTAATGCGTGAGAAATTGTAAGGAAACGTTGTATTTACATATCTGCCACTGTGCTGGAGAATCTGTGTAGGTGTCCGAGTGTTCGAACCCTACCGCGTGATAAATGGTAAGGAAACGTTGTATTTACATATCTGCCACTGTGCAGGAGAATCCGTATAGGTGTTTGAGTGTTCGAACCCTAATGCGTGAGAAATGGTCAGTAAATGCCGTATTTACATATCCGCCACTGTACAGGAGAATCCGTATAGGTGTTCGAGTGTTCGAACCCTAATGCGTGAGAAATTGTAAGGAAACGTTGTATTTACATATCTGCCACTGTGCAGGAGAATCCGTGTAGGTGTTCGAGTGTTCGAACACTAAAGCGTGAGAAATGGCAAATAAATGCCGTATTTACATATCTGCCACTGTGCAGCAGAATCCGTATAGGAGTTCGAGTGTTCGAACCCTAATGCGTGAGAAATGGGAAGGAGACGTTGTATTTACATATCTGCCACTGTGCAGTAGAATCCGTATAGGTGTTCAAGTGTTCGAACCCTAATGCGTGAGAAATGGCAAATAAATGCCGTATTTACATATCTGCCACTGTGCAGGAGAATCCGTATAGGTGTTCGAGTGTTCGAACCCTAATGCGTGAGAAATTGTGAGGAAACGTTGTATTTACATATCTGCCACTGTGCAGGAGAATCCGTATAGGTGTTCGAGTGTTCGAACCCTAATGCGTGAGAAATGGTAAGTAAATACCGTATTTATATATCTGCCACTGTGCAGGAGAATCCGTATAGGTGTTCGAGTGTTCGAACCCTAATGCGTGAGAAATGGTAAGGAAACGTTGTATTTACATATCTGCCACTGTGCAGGAGAATCCGTATAGGTGTTCGAGTGTTCGAACCCTAATGCGTGAGAAATGGTAAGGAAACGTTGTATTTACATATCTGCAACTGTGTAGGAGAATCCGTATAGGTGTTCGAGTGTTCGAACCCTAATGCGTGAGAAATGGTAAATAAATGCCGTATTTACATATCTGCCACTATGCAGGAGAATCCATATAGGTGTTTGAGTGTTCGAACCCTAATGCGTGAGAAATGGTAAGGAAACGTTGTATTTACATATCTGCCACTGTGCAGGAGAATCCGTATAGGTGTTCGAGTGTTCGAACCCTAATGCGTGAGAAATGGTAAGGAAACGTTGTATTTACATATCTGCCACAGTGCAGGACAATCCGTATAGGTGTTCGAGTGTTCGAACCCTAATGCGTTAGAAATGGCAAATAAATGCCGTATTTAGATATCTGCCACTGTGCAGCAGAATCCGTATAGGTGTTCGAGTGTTCGAACCCTAATGCGTGAGAAATGGTAAGTAAATGTCGTATTTACATATCTGCCACTGTGCAGGAGAATCCGTATAGGTGTTCGAGTGTTCGAACCCTAATGCGTGAGAAATGGTAAGGAAACGTTGTATTTACATATCTGCCACTGTGCAGGAGAATCCGTATAGGTGTTCGAGTGTTCGAACCCTAATGCGTGAGAAATGGTAAGGAAACGTTGTATTTACATATCTGCCACAGTGCAGGAGAATCCGTATAGGTGTTCGAGTGTTCGAACCCTAATGCGTTAGAAATGGCAAATAAATGCCGTATTTAGATATCTGCCACTGTGCAGCAGAATCCGTATAGGAGTTCGAGTGTTCGAACCCTAATGCGTGAGAAATGGGAAGGAGACGTTGTATTTACATATCTGCCACTGTGCAGTAGAATCCGTATAGGTGTTCGAGTGTTCGAACCCTAATGCGTGAGAAATGGCAAATAAATGCTGTATTTACATATCTGCCACTGTGCAGGAGAATCCGTATAGGTGTTCGAGTGTTCGAACCCTAATGCGTGGGAAATTGTGAGGAAACGTTGTATTTACATATCTGCCACTGTGCAGGAGAATCCGTATAGGTGTTCGAGTGTTCGAACCCTAATGCGTGAGAAATGGGAAGGAGACGTTGTATTTACATATCTGCCACTGTGCAGTAGAATCCGTATAGGTGTTCGAGTGTTAGAACCCTAATGCGTGAGAAATGGTCAGTAAATGCCGTATTTACATATCCGCCACTGTACAGGAGAATCCGTATAGGTGTTCGAGTGTTCGAACCCTAATGCGTGAGAAATTGTAAGGAAACGTTGTATTTACATATCTGCCACTGTGCAGGAGAATCCGTGTAGGTGTTCGAGTGTTCGAACACTAAAGCGTGAGAAATGGCAAATAAATGTCGTATTTACATATCTGCCACTGTGCAGCAGAATCCGTATAGGAGTTCGAGTGTTCGAACCCTAATGCGTGAGAAATGGGAAGGAGACGTTGTATTTACATATCTGGCACTGTGCAGTAGAATCCGTATAGGTGTTCGGGTGTTCGAACCCTAATGCGTGAGAAATGGCAAATAAATGCCGTATTTACATATCTGCCACTGTGCAGGAGAATCCGTATAGGTGTTCGAGTGTTCGAACCCTAATGCGTGGGAAATTGTGAGGAAACGTTGTATTTACATATCTGCCACTGTGCAGGAGAATCCGTATAGGTGTTCGAGTGTTCGAACCCTAATGCGTGAGAAATGGTAAGTAAATACCGTATTTATATATCTGCCACTGTGCAGGAGAATCCGTATAGGTGTTCGAGTGTTCGAACCCTAATGCGTGAGAAATGGTAAGGAAACGTTTTATTTACATATCTACAACTGCGCAGGAGAATCCGTATAGGTGTTCGAGTGTTCGAACCCTAATGCGTGAGAAATGGTAAGGAAACGTTGTATTTACATATCTGCAACTGTGCATGAGAATCCGTATAGGTGTTCGAGTGTTCGAACCCTGATGCGTTAGAAATGGTAAGTAAATGCCGTATTTACATATCTGCCACTGTGCAGGAGAATCCGTATAGGTGTTCGAGTGTTCGAACCCTAATGTGGGAGAAATGGTAAATAAATGTCCTATTTACATATCTGCCACTATGCAGGAGAATCCATATAGGTGTTTGAGTGTTCGAACCCTCATGCGTGAGAAATGGTAAGGAAACGTTGCATTTACATATCTGCCACTGTGCAGGAGAATCCGTATAGGTGTTCGAGTGTTCGAACCCTAATGCGTGAGAAATGGTAAGGAAACGTTGTATTTACATGTCTGCCATAGTGCAGGAGAATCCGTATAGGTGTTCGAGTGTTCGAACCCTAATGCGTTAGAAATGGCAAATAAATGCCGTATTTACATATCTGCCACTGTGCAGCAGAATCCGTATAGGTGTTCGAGTGTTCGAACCCTAATGCGTGAGAAATGGTAAGTAAATGTCGTATTTACATATCTGCCACTGTGCAGGAGAATCCGTAAAGGTGTTCGAGTGTTCGAACCCTAATGCGTGAGAAATGGTAAGGAAACGTTGTATTTACATATCTGCCACTGTGCAGGAGAATCCGTATAGGTGTTCGAGTGTTCGAACCCTAATGCGTGAGAAATGGCAAATAAATGCCGTATTTACATATCTGCTACTGTGCAGGAGAATCTGTATAGGTGTTCGAGTGTTCGAACCCTAATGCGTGAGAAATGGTAAGGAAACGTTGTATTTATATATCTGCAACTGTGCAGGAGAATCCATATAGGTGTTCGAGTGTTCGAACCCTGATGCGTTAGAAATGGTAAGTAAATGCCGTATTTACATATCTGCTACTGTGCAGGAGAATCCGTATAGGTGTTCGAGGGTTCGAACCCTAATGCGTGAGAAATGCTAAGTAAATGCCGTTTTTACATATCTGCCAATGTACAGGAGAATCCGTATAGGTGTTCGAGTGTTCGAACCCTAATGCGTGAGAAATTGTAAGGAAACGTTGTATTTACATATCTGCCACTGTGCTGGAGAATCTGTGTAGGTGTCCGAGTGTTCGAACCCTACCGCGTGAGAAATGGTAAGGAAACGTTGTATTTACATATCTGCCACTGTGCAGGAGAATACGTATAGGTGTTTGAGTGTTCGAAGCCTAATGCGTGAGAAATGGTCAGTAAATGCCGTATTTACATATCCGCCACTGTACAGGAGAATCCGTATAGGTGTTCGAGTGTTCGAACCCTAATGCGTGAGAAATTGTAAGGAAACGTTGTATTTACATATCTGCCACTGTGCAGGAGAATCCGTGTAGGTGTTCGAGTGTTCGAACACTAAAGCGTGAGAAATGGCAAATAAATGCCGTATTTACATATCTGCCACTGTGCAGCAGAATCCGTATAGGAGTTCGAGTGTTCGAACCCTAATGCGTGAGAAATGGGAAGGAGACGTTGTATTTACATATCTGCCACTGTGCAGTAGAATCCGTATAGGTGTTCGAGTGTTCGAACCCTAATGCGTGAGAAATGGCAAATAAATGCCGTATTTACATATCTGCCACTGTGCTGGAGAATCCGTATAGGTGTTCGAGTGTTCGAACCCTAATGCGTGGGAAATTGTGAGGAAACATTGTATTTACATATCTGCCACTGTGCAGGAGAATCCGTATAGGTGTTCGAGTGTTCGAACCCTAATGCGTGAGAAATGGTAAGTAAATACCGTATTTATATATCTGCCACTGTGCAGGAGAATCCGTTTAGGTGTTCGAGTGTTCGAACCCTAATGCGTGAGAAATGGTAAGGAAACGTTGTATTTACATATCTGCCACTGTGCAGGAGAATCCGTATAGGTGTTCGAGTGTTCGAACCCTAATGCGCGAGAAATGGTAAGTAAATGTCGTATTTATATATCTGCCACTGTGCAGGAGAATCCGTATAGGTGTTCGATTGTTCGAAGCCTAATGCGTGAGAAAAGGTAACGAAACGTTGTATTTACATCTCTGCCACTGTGCAGGTGAATCCGTATAGGAGTTCGAGTGTTCGAACCCTAATGCGTCAGAAATGGCAAATAAATGCCGTATTTACATATCTGCCACTGTGCAGCAGAATCCGTATAGGTGTTCGAGTGTTCGAACCCTAATGCGTTAGAAATGGTAAGGAAACGTTGTATTTACATATCTACAACTGCGCAGGAGAATCCGTATAGGTGTTCGAGTGTTCGAACCCTAATGCGTGAGAAATGGTAAGGAAACGTTGTATTTACATTTCTGCAACTGTGCAGGAGAATCCGTATAGGTGTTCGAGTGTTCGAACCCAGATGCGTTAGAAATGGTAAGTAAATGCCGTATTTACATATCTGCTACTGTGCAGGAGAATCCGTATAGGTGTTCGAGTGTTCGAACCCTAATGTGTGAGAAATGGTAAATAAATGCCGTATTTACATATCTGCCACTATGCAGGAGAATCCATATAGGTGTTTGAGTGTTCTAACCCTAATGCGTGAGAAATGGTAAGGAAACGTTGTATTTACATATCTGCCACTGTGCAGGAGAATCCGTATAGGTGTTCGAGTGTTCGAACCCTAATGCGTGAGAAATGGTAAGGAAACGTTGTATTTACATATCTGCCACTGTGCAGGAGAATCCGTACAGGTGTTCGAGTGTTCGAACCCTAACGCGTGAGAAATGGCAAATAAATGCCGTATTTACATATCTGCTACTGTGCAGGAGAATCCGTATAGGTGTTCGAGTGTTCGAACCCTAATGCGTGAGAAATGGTAAGGAAACGTTGTATTTATATATCTGCAACTGTGCAGGAGAATCCGTATAGGTGTTCGAGTGTTCGAACCCTGATGCGTTAGAAATGGTAAGTAAATGCCGTATTTACATATCTGCAACTGTGCAGGAGAATCCGTATAGGTGTTCGAGTGTTCGAACCCTAATGCGTGAGAAATGGTAAGTAAATGCCGTTTTTACATATCTGCCAATGTACAGGAGAATCCGTATAGGTGTTCGAGTGTTCGAACCCTAATGCGTGAGAAATTGTAAGGAAACGTTGTATTTACATATCTGCCACTGTGCTGGAGAATCTGTGTAGGTGTCCGAGTGTTCGAACCCTACCGCGTGAGAAATGGTAAGGAAACGTTGTATTTACATATCTGCCACTGTGCAGGAGAATCCGTATAGGTGTTTGAGTGTTCGAACCCTAATGCGTGAGAAATGGTGAGTAAATGCCGTATTTACATATCCGCCACTGTACAGGAGAATCCGTATAGGTGTTCGAGTGTTCGAACCCTAATGCGTGAGAAATTGTAAGGAAACGTTGTATTTACATATCTGCCACTGTGCAGGAGAATCCGTGTAGGTGTTCGAGTGTTCGAACACTAAAGCGTGAGAAATGGCAAATAAATGCCGTATTTACATATCTGCCACTGTGCAGCAGAATCCGTATAGGAGTTCGAGTGTTCGAACCCTAATGCGTGAGAAATGGGAAGGAGACGTTGTATTTACATATCTGCCACTGTGCAGTAGAATCCGTATAGGTGTTCGAGTGTTCGAACCCTAATGCGTGAGAAATGGCAAATAAATGCCGTATTAACATATCTGCCACTGTGCAGGAGAATCCGTATAGGTGTTCGAGTGTTCGAACCCTAATGCAGGGGAAATTGTGAGGAAACGTTGTATTTACATATCTGCCACTGTGCAGGAGAATCCGTATAGGTGTTCGATTGTTCGAACCCTAATGCGTGAGAAATGGTAAGGAAACGTTGTATTTACATATCTGCAACTGTGTAGGAGAATCCGTATAGGTGTTCGAGTGTTCGAACCCTAATGCGTGAGAAATGGTAAATAAATGCCGTATTTACATATCTGCCACTATGCAGGAGAATCCATATAGGTGTTTGAGTGTTCGAACCCTAATGCGTCAGAAATGGTAAGGAAACGTTGTATTTACATATCTGCCACTGTGCTGGAGAATCTGTGTAGGTGTCCGAGTGTTCGAACCCTACCGCGTGAGAAATGGTAAGGAAACGTTGTATTTACATATCTGCCACTGTGCAGGAGAATACGTATAGGTGTTTGAGTGTTCGAAGCCTAATGCGTGAGAAATGGTCAGTAAATGCCGTATTTACATATCCGCCACTGTACAGGAGAATCCGTATAGGTGTTCGAGTGTTCGAACCCTAATGCGTGAGAAATTGTAAGGAAACGTTGTATTTACATATCTGCCACTGTGCAGGAGAATCCGTGTAGGTGTTCGAGTGTTCGAACCCTAATGCGTGAGAAATGGTAAGGAAACGTTGTATTTACATATCTGCCACTATGCAGGAGAATCCGTATAGGTGTTCGAGTGTTCGAACCCTAATGCGTGAGAAATGGCAAATAAATGCCGTATTTACATATCTGCTACTGTGCAGGAGAATCCGTATAGGTGTTCGAGTGTTCGAACCCTAATGCGTGAGAAATAGTAAGGAAACGTTGTATTTACATATCTGCAACTGTGCAGGAGAATCCGTATAGGTGTTCGAGTGTTCGAACCCTGATGCGTTAGAAATGGTAAGTAAATGCCGTATTTACATATCTGCTACTGTGCAGGAGAATCCGTATAGGTGTTCGAGTGTTCGAACCCTAATGCGTGAGAAATGGTAAGTAAATGCCGTTTTTACATATCTGCCAATGTACAGGAGAATCCGTATAGGTGTTCGAGTGTTCGAACCCTAATGCGTGAGAAATTGTAAGGAAACGTTGTATTTACATATCTGCCACTGTGCTGGAGAATCTGTGTAGGTGTCCGAGTGTTCGAACCCTACCGCGTGAGAAATGGTAAGGAAACGTTGTATTTACATATCTGCCACTGTGCAGGAGAATCCGTATAGATGTTTGAGTGTTCGAACCCTAATGCGTGAGAAATGGTCAGTAAATGCCGTATTTACATATCCGCCACTGTACAGGAGAATCCGTATAGGTGTTCGAGTGTTCGAACCCTAACGCGTGAGAAATTGTAAGGAAACGTTGTATTTACATATCTGCCACAGTGCAGGAGAATCCGTGTAGGTGTTCGAGTGTTCGAACACTAAAGCGTGAGAAATGGCAAATAAATGCCGTATTTACATATCTGCCACTGTGCAGCAGAATCCGTATAGGAGTTCGAGTGTTCGAACCCTAATGCGTGAGAAATGGGAAGGAGACGTTGTATTTACATATCTGCCACTGTGCAGTAGAATCCGTATAGGTGTTCGAGTGTTCGAACCCTAATCCGTGAGAAATGGCAAATAAATGCCGTATTTACATATCTGCCACTGTGCAGGAAAATCCGTATAGGTGTTCGAGTGTTCGAACCCTAATGCGTGAGAAATGGTAACGAAACGTTGTATTCACATATCTGCCACTGTGCAGGAGAATCCGTATAGGTGTTCGAGTATTCGAACCCTACTGCGTGAGAAATGGCAAATAAATGTCGTATTTACATATCTGCCACTGTGCAGTAGAATCCGTATAGGTGTTCGAGTGTTCGAACCCTAATGCGTGAGAAATGGTAAGGAAACGTTGTATTTACATATCTGCAACTGTGCAGGAGAATCCGTATAGGTGTTCGAGTGTTCGAACCCAGATGCGTTAGAAATGCTAAGTAAATGCCGTATTTACATATCTGCTACTGTGCAGGAGAATCCGTATAGGTGTTCGAGTGTTCGAACCCTGATGCGTGAGAAATTGTGAGGAAACGTTGTATTTACATATCTGCCACTGTGCAGGAGAATCCGTATAGGTGTTCGAGTGTTCGAACCCTAATGCGTGAGAAATGGTAAGTAAATGTCGTATTTACATATCTGCCACTGTGCAGGAGAATCCGTATAGGAGTTCGAGTGTTCGATCCCTAATGCGTGAGAAATGGTAACGAAACATTGTATTTACATATCTGCCACTGTGCAGGAGAATCCGTATAGGTGTTCGAGTGTTTGAACCCTAATGCGTCAGAAATGGCAAATAAATGCTGTATTTACATATCTGCCACTGTGCAGCAGAATCCGTATAGGTGTTCGAGTGTTCGAACCCTAATGCGTGAGAAATGGTAAGGAAACGTTGTATTTACATATCTGCCACTATGCAGGAGAATCCGTATAGGTGTTCGAGTGTTCGAACCCTAATGCGTGAGAAATGGCAAATAAATGCCGTATTTACATATCTGCTACTGTGCAGGAGAATCCGTATAGGTGTTCGAGTGTTCGAACCCTAATGCGTGAGAAATAGTAAGGAAACGTTGTATTTACATATCTGCAACTGTGCAGGAGAATCCGTATAGGTGTTCGAGTGTTCGAACCCTGATGCGTTAGAAATGGTAAGTAAATGCCGTATTTACATATCTGCTACTGTGCAGCAGAATCCGTATAGGTGTTCGAGTGTTCGAACCCTAATGCGTGAGAAATGGTAAGTAAATGCCGTTTTTACATATCTGCCAATGTACAGGAGAATCCGTATAGGTGTTCGAGTGTTCGAACCCTAATGCGTGAGAAATTGTAAGGAAACGTTGTATTTACATATCTGCCACTGTGCTGGAGAATCTGTGTAGGTGTCCGAGTGTTCGAACCCTACCGCGTGAGAAATGGTAAGGAAACGTTGTATTTACATATCTGCCACTGTGCAGGAGAATCCGTATAGATGATTGAGTGTTCGAACCCTAATGCGTGAGAAATGGTCAGTAAATGCCGTATTTACATATCCGCCACTGTACAGGAGAATCCGTATAGGTGTTCGAGTGTTCGAACCCTAACGCGTGAGAAATTGTAAGGAAACGTTGTATTTACATATCTGCCACAGTGCAGGAGAATCCGTGTAGGTGTTCGAGTGTTCGAACACTAAAGCGTGAGAAATGGCAAATAAATGCCGTATTTACATATCTGCCACTGTGCAGCAGAATCCGTATAGGAGTTCGAGTGTTCGAACCCTAATGCGTGAGAAATGGGAAGGAGACGTTGTATTTACATATCTGCCACTGTGCAGTAGAATCCGTATAGGTGTTCGAGTGTTCGAACCCTAATCCGTGAGAAATGGCAAATAAATGCCGTATTTACATATCTGCCACTGTGCAGGAAAATCCGTATAGGTGTTCGAGTGTTCGAACCCTAATGCGTGAGAAATGGTAACGAAACGTTGTATTCACATATCTGCCACTGTGCAGGAGAATCCGTATAGGTGTTCGAGTATTCGAACCCTACTGCGTGAGAAATGGCAAATAAATGTCGTATTTACATATCTGCCACTGTGCAGTAGAATCCGTATAGGTGTTCGAGTGTTCGAACCCTAATGCGTGAGAAATGGTAAGGAAACGTTGTATTTACATATCTGCAACTGTGCAGGAGAATCCGTATAGGTGTTCGAGTGTTCGAACCCAGATGCGTTAGAAATGCTAAGTAAATGCCGTATTTACATATCTGCTACTGTGCAGGAGAATCCGTATAGGTGTTCGAGTGTTCGAACCCTGATGCGTGAGAAATTGTGAGGAAACGTTGTATTTACATATCTGCCACTGTGCAGGAGAATCCGTATAGGTGTTCGAGTGTTCGAACCCTAATGCGTGAGAAATGGTAAGTAAATGTCGTATTTACATATCTGCCACTGTGCAGGAGAATCCGTATAGGAGTTCGAGTGTTCGAACCCTAATGCGTGAGAAATGGTAACGAAACATTGTATTTACATATCTGCCACTGTGCAGGAGAATCCGTATAGGTGTTCGAGTGTTTGAACCCTAATGCGTCAGAAATGGCAAATAAATGCTGTATTTACATATCTGCCACTGTGCAGCAGAATCCGTATAGGTGTTCGAGTGTTCGAACCCTAATGCGTGAGAAATGGTAAGGAAACGTTGTATTTACATATCTGCCACTATGCAGGAGAATCCGTATAGGTGTTCGAGTGTTCGAACCCTAATGCGTGAGAAATGGCAAATAAATGCCGTATTTACATATCTGCTACTGTGCAGGAGAATCCGTATAGGTGTTCGAGTGTTCGAACCCTAATGCGTGAGAAATGGTAAGGAAACGTTGTATTTACATATCTGCAACTGTGCAGGAGAATCCGTATAGGTGTTCGAGTGTTCGAACCCTGATGCGTTAGAAATGGTAAGTAAATGCCGTATTTACATATCTGCTACTGTGCAGCAGAATCCGTATAGGTGTTCGAGTGTTCGAACCCTAATGCGTGAGAAATGGTAAGTAAATGCCGTTTTTACATATCTGCCAATGTACAGGAGAATCCGTATAGGTGTTCGAGTGTTCGAACCCTAATGCGTGAGAAATTGTAAGGAAACGTTGTATTTACATATCTGCCACTGTGCTGGAGAATCTGTGTAGGTGTCCGAGTGTTCGAACCCTACCGCGTGAGAAATGGTAAGGAAACGTTGTATTTACATATCTGCCACTGTGCAGGAGAATCCGTATAGATGTTTGAGTGTTCGAACCCTAATGCGTGAGAAATGGTCAGTAAATGCCGTATTTACATATCCGGCACTGTACAGGAGAATCCGTATAGGTGTTCGAGTGTTCGAACCCTAACGCGTGAGAAATTGTAAGGAAACGTTGTATTTACATATCTGCCATAGTGCAGGAGAATCCGTGTAGGTGTTCGAGTGTTCGAACACTAAAGCGTGAGAAATGGCAAATAAATGCCGTATTTACATATCTGCCACTGTGCAGCAGAATCCGTATAGGAGTTCGAGTGTTCGAACCCTAATGCGTGAGAAATGGGAAGGAGACGTTGTATTTACATATCTGCCACTGTGCAGTAGAATCCGTATAGGTGTTCGAGTGTTCGAACCCTAATCCGTGAGAAATGGCAAATAAATGCCGTATTTACATATCTGCCACTGTGCAGGAAAATCCGTATAGGTGTTCGAGTGTTCGAACCCTAATGCGTGAGAAATGGTAACGAAACGTTGTATTCACATATCTGCCACTGTGCAGGAGAATCCGTATAGGTGTTCGAGTATTCGAACCCTACTGCGTGAGAAATGGCAAATAAATGTCGTATTTACATATCTGCCACTGTGCAGTAGAATCCGTATAGGTGTTCGAGTGTTCGAACCCTAATGCGTGAGAAATGGTAAGGAAACGTTGTATTTACATATCTGCAACTGTGCAGGAGAATCCGTATAGGTGTTCGAGTGTTCGAACCCAGATGCGTTAGAAATGCTAAGTAAATGCCGTATTTACATATCTGCTACTGTGCAGGAGAATCCGTATAGGTGTTCGAGTGTTCGAACCCTGATGCGTGAGAAATTGTGAGGAAACGTTGTATTTACATATCTGCCACTGTGCAGGAGAATCCGTATAGGTGTTCGAGTGTTCGAACCCTAATGCGTGAGAAATGGTAAGTAAATGTCGTATTTACATATCTGCCACTGTGCAGGAGAATCCGTATAGGAGTTCGAGTGTTCGAACCCTAATGCGTGAGAAATGGTAACGAAACATTGTATTTACATATCTGCCACTGTGCAGGAGAATCCGTATAGGTGTTCGAGTGTTTGAACCCTAATGCGTCAGAAATGGCAAATAAATGCTGTATTTACATATCTGCCACTGTGCAGCAGAATCCGTATAGGTGTTCGAGTGTTCGAACCCTAATGCGTGAGAAATGGTAAGGAAACGTTGTATTTACATATCTGCCACTATGCAGGAGAATCCGTATAGGTGTTCGAGTGTTCGAACCCTAATGCGTGAGAAATGGCAAATAAATGCCGTATTTACATATCTGCTACTGTGCAGGAGAATCCGTATAGGTGTTCGAGTGTTCGAACCCTAATGCGTGAGAAATGGTAAGGAAACGTTGTATTTACATATCTGCAACTGTGCAGGAGAATCCGTATAGGTGTTCGAGTGTTCGAACCCTGATGCGTTAGAAATGGTAAGTAAATGCCGTATTTACATATCTGCTACTGTGCAGCAGAATCCGTATAGGTGTTCGAGTGTTCGAACCCTAATGCGTGAGAAATGGTAAGTAAATGCCGTTTTTACATATCTGCCAATGTACAGGAGAATCCGTATAGGTGTTCGAGTGTTCGAACCCTAATGCGTGAGAAATTGTAAGGAAACGTTGTATTTACATATCTGCCACTGTGCTGGAGAATCTGTGTAGGTGTCCGAGTGTTCGAACCCTACCGCGTGAGAAATGGTAAGGAAACGTTGTATTTACATATCTGCCACTGTGCAGGAGAATCCGTATAGATGTTTGAGTGTTCGAACCCTAATGCGTGAGAAATGGTCAGTAAATGCCGTATTTACATATCCGGCACTGTACAGGAGAATCCGTATAGGTGTTCGAGTGTTCGAACCCTAACGCGTGAGAAATTGTAAGGAAACGTTGTATTTACATATCTGCCATAGTGCAGGAGAATCCGTGTAGGTGTTCGAGTGTTCGAACACTAAAGCGTGAGAAATGGCAAATAAATGCCGTATTTACATATCTGCCACTGTGCAGCAGAATCCGTATAGGAGTTCGAGTGTTCGAACCCTAATGCGTGAGAAATGGGAAGGAGACGTTGTATTTACATATCTGCCACTGTGCAGTAGAATCCGTATAGGTGTTCGAGTGTTCGAACCCTAATCCGTGAGAAATGGCAAATAAATGCCGTATTTACATATCTGCCACTGTGCAGGAAAATCCGTATAGGTGTTCGAGTGTTCGAACCCTAATGCGTGAGAAATGGTAACGAAACGTTGTATTCACATATCTGCCACTGTGCAGGAGAATCCGTATAGGTGTTCGAGTATTCGAACCCTACTGCGTGAGAAATGGCAAATAAATGTCGTATTTACATATCTGCCACTGTGCAGTAGAATCCGTATAGGTGTTCGAGTGTTCGAACCCTAATGCGTGAGAAATGGTAAGGAAACGTTGTATTTACATATCTGCAACTGTGCAGGAGAATCCGTATAGGTGTTCGAGTGTTCGAACCCAGATGCGTTAGAAATGCTAAGTAAATGCCGTATTTACATATCTGCTACTGTGCAGGAGAATCCGTATAGGTGTTCGAGTGTTCGAACCCTGATGCGTGAGAAATTGTGAGGAAACGTTGTATTTACATATCTGCCACTGTGCAGGAGAATCCGTATAGGTGTTCGAGTGTTCGAACCCTAATGCGTGAGAAATGGTAAGTAAATGTCGTATTTACATATCTGCCACTGTGCAGGAGAATCCGTATAGGAGTTCGAGTGTTCGAACCCTAATGCGTGAGAAATGGTAACGAAACATTGTATTTACATATCTGCCACTGTGCAGGAGAATCCGTATAGGTGTTCGAGTGTTTGAACCCTAATGCGTCAGAAATGGCAAATAAATGCTGTATTTACATATCTGCCACTGTGCAGCAGAATCCGTATAGGTGTTCGAGTGTTCGAACCCTAATGCGTGAGAAATGGTAAGGAAACGTTGTATTTACATATCTACAACTGCGCAGGAGAATCCGTATAGGTGTTCGAGTGTTCGAACCCTAATGCGTGAGAAATGGTAACGAAACGTTGTATTTACATATCTGCCACTGTGCAGGAGAATCCGTATAGGTGTTCGAGTGTTCGAACCCTAATGCGTCAGAAATGGCAAATAAATGCCGTATATACATATCTGCCACTGTGCAGCAGAATCCGTATAGGTGTTCGAGTGTTCGAACCCTAATGCGTGAGAAATGGTAAGGAAACGTTGTATTTACATATCTAGAACTGCGCAGGAGAATCCGTATAGGTGTTCGAGTGTTCGAACCCTAATGCGTGAGAAATGGTAAGTAAACGCCGTATCTACATATCTGCCACTGTGCAGGAGAATCCGTATAGGTGTTCGAGTCTTCGAACCCTACTGCGTGAGAAATGGTAAATAAATGCCGTATTTACATATCTGCCATTATGCAGGAGAATCCAAATAGGTGTTCGAGTGTTCGAACCCTAATGCGTGAGAAATGGTAAGGAAACGTTGTATTTACATATCTGCCACTGTGCAGGAGAATCCGTATAGGTGTTTGAGTATTCGAACCCTAATGCGTGAGAAATGGTGAGTAAATGCCGTATTTACATATCCGCCACTGTACAGGAGAATCCGTATAGGTGTTCGAGTGTTCGAACCCTAATGCGTGAGAAATTGTAAGGAAACGTTGTATTTACATATCTGCCACTGTGCAGGAGAATCCGTGTACGTGTTCGAGTGTTCGAACACTAAAGCGTGAGAAATGGCAAATAAATGCCGTATTTACATATCTGCCACTGTGCAGCAGAATCCGTATAGGAGTTCGAGTGTTCGAACCCTAATGCGTGAGAAATGGGAAGGAGACGTTGTATTTACATATCTGCCACTGTGCAGTAGAATCCGTATAGGTGTTCGAGTGTTCGAACCCTAATGCGTGAGAAATGGCAAATAAATGCCGTATTTACATATCTGCCACTGTGCAGGAGAATCCGTATAGGTGTTCGAGTGTTCGAACCCTAATGCGTGAGAAATTGTGAGGAAACGTTGTATTTACATATCTGCCACTGTGCAGGAGAATCCGTATAGGTGTTCGAGTGTTCGAACCCTAATGCGTGAGAAATGGTAAGTAAATACCGTATTTATATATCTGCCACTGTGCAGGAGAATCCGTATAGGTGTTCGAGTGTTCGAACCCTAATGCGTGAGAAATGGTAAGGAAACGTTGTATTTACATATCTGCCACTGTGCAGGAGAATCCGTATAGGTGTTCGAGTGTTCGAACCCTAATGCGTGAGAAATGGCAAATAAATGCCGTATTTACATATCTGCTACTGTGCAGGAGAATCCGTATAGGTGTTCGAGTGTTCGAACCCTAATGCGTGAGAAATGGTAAGGAAACGTTGTATTTACATATCTGCAACTGTGCAGGAGAATCCGTATAGGTGTTCGAGTGTTCGAACCCTGATGCGTTAGAAATGGTAAGTAAATGCCGTATTTACATATCTGCTACTGTGCAGGAGAATCCGTATAGGTGTTCGAGTGTTCGAACCCTAATGCGTGAGAAATGGTAAGTAAATGCCGTTTTTACATATCTGCCAATGTACAGGAGAATCCGTATAGGTGTTCGAGTGTTCGAACCCTAATCCGTGAGAAATTGTAAGGAAACGTTGTATTTACATATCTGCCACTGTGCTGGAGAATCTGTGTAGGTGTCCGAGTGTTCGAACCCTACCGCGTAAGAAATGGTAAGGAAACGTTGTATTTACATATCTGCCACTGTGCAGGAGAATCCGTATAGCTGTTTGAGTGTTCGAACCCTAATGCGTGAGAAATGGTGAGTAAATGCCGTATTTACATATCCGCCACTGTACAGGAGAATCCGTATAGGTGTTCGAGTGTTCGAACCCTAATGCGTGAGAAATTGTAAGGAAACGTTGTATTTACATATCTGCCGCTGTGCAGGAGAATCCGTGTAGGTGTTCGAGTGTTCGAACACTAAAGCGTGAGAAATGGCAAATAAATGCCGTATTTACATATCTGCCACTGTGCAGCAGAATCCGTATAGGAGTTCGAGTGTTCGAACCCTAATGCGTGAGAAATGGGAAGGAGACGTTGTATTTACATATCTGCCACTGTGCAGTAGAATCCGTATAGGTGTTCGAGTGTTCGAACCCTAATGCGTGAGAAATGGCAAATAAATGCCGTATTTACATATCTGCCACTGTGCAAGAGAATCCGTATAGGTGTTCGAGTGTTCGAACCCTAATGCGTGAGAAATAGTGAGGAAACGTTGTATTTACATATCTGCCACTGTGCAGGAGAATCCGTATAGGTGTTCGAGTGTTCGAACCCTAATGCGTGAGAAATGGTAAGTAAATACCGTATTTATATATCTGCCACTGTGCAGGAGAATCCGTATAGGTGTTCGAGTGTTCGAACCCTAATGCGTGAGAAATGGTAAGGAAACGTTGTATTTACATATCTGCCACTGTGCAGGAGAATCCGTATAGGTGTTCGAGTGTTCGAACCCTAATGCGTGAGAAATGGCAAATAAATGCCGTATTTACATATCTGCTACTGTGCAGGAGAATCCGTATAGGTGTTCGAGTGTTCGAACCCTAATGCGTGAGAAATGGTAAGGAAACGTTGTATTTACATATCTGCAACTGTGCAGGAGAATCCGTATAGGTGTTCGAGTGTTCGAACCCTGATGCGTTAGAAATGGTAAGTAAATGCCGTATTTACATATCTGCTACTGTGCAGGAGAATCCGTATAGGTGTTCGAGTGTTCGAACCCTAATGCGTGAGAAATGGTAAGTAAATGCCGTTTTTACATATCTGCCAATATACAGGAGAATCCGTATAGGTGTTCGAGTGTTCGAACCCTAATGCGTGAGAAATTGTAAGGAAACGTTGTATTTACATATCTGCCACTGTGCTGGAGAATCTGTGCAGGTGTCCGAGTGTTCGAACCCTACCGCGTAAGAAATGGTAAGGAAACGTTGTATTTACATATCTGCCACTGTGCAGGAGAATCCGTATAGCTGTTTGAGTGTTCGAACCCTAATGCGTGAGAAATGGTCAGTAAATGCCGTATTTACATATCTGCCACTGTACAGGAGAATCCGTATAGGTGTTCGAGTGTTCGAACCCTAATGCGTGAGAAATTGTAAGGAAACGTTGTATTTACATATCTGCCACTGTGCAGGAGAATCCGTGTAGGTGTTCGAGTGTTCGAACACTAAAGCGTGAGAAATGGCAAATAAATGCCGTATTTACATATCTGCCACTGTGCAGCAGAATCCGTATAGGAGTTCGAGTGTTCGAACCCTAATGCGTGAGAAATGGGAAGGAGACGTTGTATTTACATATCTGCCACTGTGCAGTAGAATCCGTATAGGTGTTCGAGTGTTCGAACCCTAATGCGTGAGAAATGGCAAATAAATGCCGTATTTACATATCTGCCACTGTGCAGGAGAATCCGTATAGGTGTTCGAGTGTTCGAACCCTAATGCGTGAGAAATTGTGAGGAAACGTTGTATTTACATATCTGCCACTGTGCAGGAGAATCCGTATAGGTGTTCGAGTGTTCGAACCCTAATGCGTGAGAAATGGTAAGTAAATACCGTATTTATATATCTGCCACTGTGCAGGAGAATCCGTATAGGTGTTCGAGTGTTCGAACCCTAATGCGTGAGAAATGGTAAGGAAACGTTGTATTTACATATCTGCCACTGTGCAGGAGAATCCGTATAGGTGTTCGAGTGTTCGAACCCTAATGCGTGAGAAATGGCAAATAAATGCCGTATTTACATATCTGCTATTGTGCAGGAGAATCCGTATAGGTGTTCGAGTGTTCGAACCCTAATGCGTGAGAAATGGTAAGGAAACGTTGTATTTACATATCTGCAACTGTGCAGGAGAATCCGTATAGGTGTTCGAGTGTTCGAACCCTGATGCGTTAGAAATGGTAAGTAAATGCCGTATTTACATATCTGCTACTGTGCAGGAGAATCCGTATAGCTGTTCGAGTGTTCGAACCCTAATGCGTGAGAAATGGTAAGTAAATGCCGTTTTTACATATCCGCCACTGTACAGGAGAATCCGTATAGGTGTTCGAGTGTTCGAACCCTAACGCGTGAGAAATTGTAAGGAAACGTTGTATTTACATATCTGCCACAGTGCAGGAGAATCCGTATAGGTGTTCGAGTGTTCGAACACTAAAGCGTGAGAAATGGCAAATAAATGCCGTATTTACATATCTGCCACTGTGCAGCAGAATCCGTATAGGAGTTCGAGTGTTAGAACCCTAATGCGTGAGAAATGGGAAGGAGACGTTGTATTTACATATCTGCCACTGTGCAGTAGAATCCGTATAGGTTTTCGAGTGTTCGAACCCTAATGCGTGAGAAATGGCAAATAAATGCCGTATTTACATATCTGCCACTGTGCAGGAAAATCCGTATAGGTGTTCGAGTGTTCGAACCCTAATGCGTGAGAAATGGTAACGAAACGTTGTATCCACATATCTGCCACTGTGCAGGAGAATCCGTATAGGTGTTCGAGTATTCGAACCCTACTGCGTGAGAAATGGCAAATAAATGTCGTATTTACATATCTGCCACTGTGCAGTAGAATCCGTATAGGTGTTCGAGTGTTCGAACCCTAATGCGTGAGAAATGGTAAGGAAACGTTGTATTTACATATCTGCAACTGTGCAGGAGAATCCGTATAGGTGTTCGAGTGTTCGAACCCAGATGCGTTAGAAATGCTAAGTAAATGCCGTATTTACATATCTGCTACTGTGCAGGAGAATCCGTATAGGTGTTCGAGTGTTCGAACCCTGATGCGTGAGAAATTGTGAGGAAACGTTGTATTTACATATCTGCCACTGTGCAGGAGAATCCGTATAGGTGTTCGAGTGTTCGAACCCTAATGCGTGAGAAATGGTAAGTAAATGTCGTATTTACATATCTGCCACTGTGCAGGAGAATCCGTATAGGAGTTCGAGTGTTCGAACCCTAATGCGTGAGAAATGGTAACGAAACATTGTATTTACATATCTGCCACTGTGCAGGAGAATCCGTATAGGTGTTCGAGTGTTTGAACCCTAATGCGTCAGAAATGGCAAATAAATGCTGTATTTACATATCTGCCACTGTGCAGCAGAATCCGTATAGGTGTTCGAGTGTTCGAACCCTAATGCGTGAGAAATGGTAAGGAAACGTTGTATTTACATATCTACAACTGCGCAGGAGAATCCGTATAGGTGTTCGAGTGTTCGAACCCTAATGCGTGAGAAATGGTAACGAAACGTTGTATTTACATATCTGCCACTGTGCAGGAGAATCCGTATAGGTGTTCGAGTGTTCGAACCCTAATGCGTCAGAAATGGCAAATAAATGCCGTATATACATATCTGCCACTGTGCAGCAGAATCCGTATAGGTGTTCGAGTGTTCGAACCCTAATGCGTGAGAAATGGTAAGGAAACGTTGTATTTACATATCTACAACTGCGCAGGAGAATCCGTATAGGTGTTCGAGTGTTCGAACCCTAATGCGTGAGAAATGGTAAGTAAACGCCGTATCTACATATCTGCCACTGTGCAGGAGAATCCGTATAGGTGTTCGAGTCTTCGAACCCTAATGCGTGAGAAATGGTAAATAAATGCCGCATTTACATATCTGCCATTATGCAGGAGAATCCAAATAGGTGTTCGAGTGTTCGAACCCTAATGCGTGAGAAATGGTAAGGAAACGTTGTATTTACATATCTGCCACTGTGCAGGAGAATCCGTATAGGTGTTCGAGTGTTCGAACCCTAATGCGTGAGAAATGGTAAGGAAACGTTGTATTTACATATCTGCCACAGTGCAGGAGAATCCGTATAGGTGTTCGAGTGTTCGAACCCTAATGCGTGAGAAATGGCAAATAAATGCCGTATATACATATCTGCCACTGTGCAGCAGAATCCGTATAGGTGTTCGAGTGTTCGAACCCTAATGCGTGAGAAATGGTAAGTAATGTCGTATTTACATATCTGCCACTGTGCAGGAGAATCCGTATAGGTGTTCGAGTGTTCGAACCCTAATGCGTGAGAAATGGTAAGGAAACGTTGTATTCACATATCTGCCACTGTGCAGGAGAATCCGTATAGGTGTTCGAGTGTTCGAACCCTAATGCGAGAGAAATGGCAAATAAATGCCGTATTTACATATCTGCCACTGTGCAGGAGAATCCGTATAGGTGTTCGAGTGTTCGAACCCTAATGCGTGAGAAATGGTAAGGAAACGTTGTATTTACATATCTGCAACTGTGCAGGAGAATCCGTATAGGTGTTCGAGTGTTCGAACCCTGATGCGTTAGAAATGGTAAGTAAATGCCGTATTTACATATCTGCTACTGTGCAGGAGAATCCATTTAGGTGTTCGAGAGTTCGAACCCTAATGCGTGAGAAATGGTAAGGAAACGTTGTATTTATATATCTGCCACTGTGCAGGAGAATCCGTATAGGTGTTCGAGTGTTCGAACCCTAATGCGTGAGAAATGGTAAGTAAATGTCGTATTTACATATCTGCCACTGTGCAGGAGAATCCGTATAGGTGTACGAGTGTTCGAACCCTAATGCGTGAGAAATGGTAACGAAACGTTGTATTTACATCTCTGCCACTGTGCAGGAGAATCCGTATAGGTGTTCGAGTGTTCGAACCCTAATGCGTCAGAAATGGCAAATAAATCCCGTATTTACATATCTGCCACTGTGCAGGAGAATCCGTGTAGGTGTTCGAGTGTTCGAACACTAAAGCGTGAGAAATGGCAAATAAATGCCGTATTTACATATCTGCCACTGTGCAGCAGAATCCGTATAGGAGTTCGAGTGTTCGAACCCTAATGCGTGAGAAATGGGAAGGAGACGTTGTATTTACATATCTGCCACTGTGCAGTAGAATCCGTATAGGTGTTCGAGTGTTCGAACCCTAATGCGTGAGAAATGGCAAATAAATGCCGTATTTACATATCTGCCACTGTGCAGGAGAATCCGTATAGGTGTTCGAGTGTTCGAACCCTAATGCGTGAGAAATTGTGAGGAAACGTTGTATTTACATATCTGCCACTGTGCAGGAGAATCCGTATAGGTGTTCGAGTGTTCGAACCCTAATGCGTGAGAAATGGTAAGTAAATACCGTATTTATATATCTGCCACTGTGCAGGAGAATCCGTATAGGTGTTCGAGTGTTCGAACCCTAATGCGTGAGAAATGGTAAGGAAACGTTGTATTTACATATCTGCCACTGTGCAGGAGAATCCGTATAGGTGTTCGAGTGTTCGAACCCTAATGCGTGAGAAATGGCAAATAAATGCCGTATTTACATATCTGCTACTGTGCAGGAGAATCCGTATAGGTGTTCGAGTGTTCGAACCCTAATGCGTGAGAAATGGTAAGGAAACGTTGTATTTACATATCTGCAACTGTGCAGGAGAATCCGTATAGGTGTTCGAGTGTTCGAACCCTGATGCGTTAGCAATGGTAAGTAAATGCCGTATTTACATATCTGCTACTGTGCAGGAGAATCCGTATAGGTGTTCGAGTGTTCGAACCCTAATGCGTGAGAAATGGTAAGTAAATGCCGTTTTTACATATCTGCCAATGTACAGGAGAATCCGTATAGGTGTTCGAGTGTTCGAACCCTAATGCGTGAGAAATTGTAAGGAAACGTTGTATTTACATATCTGCCACTGTGCTGGAGAATCTGTGTAGGTGTCCGAGTGTTCGAACCCTACCGCGTGAGAAATGGTAAGGAAACGTTGTATTTACATATCTGCCACTGTGCAGGAGAATCCGTATAGATGTTTGAGTGTTCGAACCCTAATGCGTGAGAAATGGTCAGTAAATACCGTATTTACATATCCGCCACTGTACAGGAGAATCCGTATAGGTGTTCGAGTGTTCGAACCCTAACGCGTGAGAAATTGTAAGGAAACGTTGTATTTACATATCTGCCACAGTGCAGGAGAATCCGTGTAGGTGTTCGAGTGTTCGAACACTAAAGCGTGAGAAATGGCAAATAAATGCCGTATTTACATATCTGCCACTGTGCAGCAGAATCCGTATAGGAGTTCGAGTGTTCGAACCCTAATGCGTGAGAAATGGGAAGGAGACGTTGTATTTACATATCTGCCACTGTGCAGTAGAATCCGTATAGGTTTTCGAGTGTTCGAACCCTAATGCGTGAGAAATGGCAAATAAATGCCGTATTTACATATCTGCCACTGTGCAGGAAAATCCGTATAGGTGTTCGAGTGTTCGAACCCTAATGCGTGAGAAATGGTAACGAAACGTTGTATTCACATATCTGCCACTGTGCAGGAGAATCCGTATAGGTGTTCGAGTATTCGAACCCTACTGCGTGAGAAATGGCAAATAAATGTCGTATTTACATATCTGCCACTGTGCAGTAGAATCCGTATAGGTGTTCGAGTGTTCGAACCCTAATGCGTGAGAAATGGTAAGGAAACGTTGTATTTACATATCTGCAACTGTGCAGGAGAATCCGTATAGGTGTTCGAGTGTTCGAACCCAGATGCGTTAGAAATGCTAAGTAAATGCCGTATTTACATATCTGCTACTGTGCAGGAGAATCCGTATAGGTGTTCGAGTGTTCGAACCCTGATGCGTGAGAAATTGTGAGGAAACGTTGTATTTACATATCTGCCACTGTGCAGGAGAATCCGTATAGGTGTTCGAGTGTTCGAACCCTAATGCGTGAGAAATGGTAAGTAAATGTCGTATTTACATATCTGCCACTGTGCAGGAGAATCCGTATAGGAGTTCGAGTGTTCGAACCCTAATGCGTGAGAAATGGTAACGAAACATTGTATTTACATATCTGCCACTGTGCAGGAGAATCCGTATAGGTGTTCGAGTGTTTGAACCCTAATGCGTCAGAAATGGCAAATAAATGCTGTATTTACATATCTGCCACTGTGCAGCAGAATCCGTATAGGTGTTCGAGTGTTCGAACCCTAATGCGTGAGAAATGGTAAGGAAACGTTGTATTTACATATCTACAACTGCGCAGGAGAATCCGTATAGGTGTTCGAGTGTTCGAACCCTAATGCGTGAGAAATGGTAACGAAACGTTGTATTTACATATCTGCCACTGTGCAGGAGAATCCGTATAGGTGTTCGAGTGTTCGAACCCTAATGCGTCAGAAATGGCAAATAAATGCCGTATATACATATCTGCCACTGTGCAGCAGAATCCGTATAGGTGTTCGAGTGTTCGAACCCTAATGCGTGAGAAATGGTAAGGAAACGTTGTATTTACATATCTACAACTGCGCAGGAGAATCCGTATAGGTGTTCGAGTGTTCGAACCCTAATGCGTGAGAAATGGTAAGTAAACGCCGTATCTACATATCTGCCACTGTGCAGGAGAATCCGTATAGGTGTTCGAGTCTTCGAACCCTAATGCGTGAGAAATGGTAAATAAATGCCGTATTTACATATCTGCCATTATGCAGGAGAATCCAAATAGGTGTTCGAGTGTTCGAACCCTAATGCGTGAGAAATGGTAAGGAAACGTTGTATTTACATATCTGCCACTGTGCAGGAGAATCCGTATAGGTGTTCGAGTGTTCGAACCCTAATGCGTGAGAAATGGTAAGGAAACGTTGTATTTACATATCTGCCACAGTGCAGGAGAATCCGTATAGGTGTTCGAGTGTTCGAACCCTAATGCGTGAGAAATGGCAAATAAATGCCGTATATACATATCTGCCACTGTGCAGCAGAATCCGTATAGGTGTTCGAGTGTTCGAACCCTAATGCGTGAGAAATGGTAAGTAATGTCGTATTTACATATCTGCCACTGTGCAGGAGAATCCGTATAGGTGTTCGAGTGTTCGAACCCTAATGCGTGAGAAATGGTAAGGAAACGTTGTATTCACATATCTGCCACTGTGCAGGAGAATCCGTATAGGTGTTCGAGTGTTCGAACCCTAATGCGAGAGAAATGGCAAATAAATGCCGTATTTACATATCTGCCACTGTGCAGGAGAATCCGTATAGGTGTTCGAGTGTTCGAACCCTAATGCGTGAGAAATGGTAAGGAAACGTTGTATTTACATATCTGCAACTGTGCAGGAGAATCCGTATAGGTGTTCGAGTGTTCGAACCCTGATGCGTTAGAAATGGTAAGTAAATGCCGTATTTACATATCTGCTACTGTGCAGGAGAATCCATTTAGGTGTTCGAGAGTTCGAACCCTAATGCGTGAGAAATGGTAAGGAAACGTTGTATTTACATATCTGCCACTGTGCAGGAGAATCCGTATAGGTGTTCGAGTGTTCGAACCCTAATGCGTGAGAAATGGTAAGTAAATGTCGTATTTACATATCTGCCACTGTGCAGGAGAATCCGTATAGGTGTACGAGTGTTCGAACCCTAATGCGTGAGAAATGGTAACGAAACGTTGTATTTACATCTCTGCCACTGTGCAGGAGAATCCGTATAGGTGTTCGAGTGTTCGAACCCTAATGCGTCAGAAATGGCAAATAAATCCCGTATTTACATATCTGCCACTGTGCAGGAGAATCCGTGTAGGTGTTCGAGTGTTCGAACACTAAAGCGTGAGAAATGGCAAATAAATGCCGTATTTACATATCTGCCACTGTGCAGCAGAATCCGTATAGGAGTTCGAGTGTTCGAACCCTAATGCGTGAGAAATGGGAAGGAGACGTTGTATTTACATATCTGCCACTGTGCAGTAGAATCCGTATAGGTGTTCGAGTGTTCTAACCCTAATGCGTGAGAAATGGCAAATAAATGCCGTATTTACATATCTGCCACTGTGCAGGAGAATCCGTATAGGTGTTCGAGTGTTCGAACCCTAATGCGTGAGAAATTGTGAGGAAACGTTGTATTTACATATCTGCCACTGTGCAGGAGAATCCGTATAGGTGTTCGAGTGTTCGAACCCTAATGCGTGAGAAATGGTAAGTAAATACCGTATTTATATATCTGCCACTGTGCAGGAGAATCCGTATAGGTGTTCGAGTGTTCGAACCCTAATGCGTGAGAAATGGTAAGGAAACGTTGTATTTACATATCTGCCACTGTGCAGGAGAATCCGTATAGGTGTTCGAGTGTTCGAACCCTAATGCGTGAGAAATGGCAAATAAATGCCGTATTTACATATCTGCTACTGTGCAGGAGAATCCGTATAGGTGTTCGAGTGTTCGAACCCTAATGCGTGAGAAATGGTAAGGAAACGTTGTATTTACATATCTGCAACTGTGCAGGAGAATCCGTATAGGTGTTCGAGTGTTCGAACCCTGATGCGTTAGCAATGGTAAGTAAATGCCGTACTTACATATCTGCTACTGTGCAGGAGAATCCGTATAGGTGTTCGAGTGTTCGAACCCTAATGCGTGAGAAATGGTAAGTAAATGCCGTTTTTACATATCTGCCAATGTACAGGAGAATCCGTATAGGTGTTCGAGTGTTCGAACCCTAATGCGTGAGAAATTGTAAGGAAACGTTGTATTTACATATCTGCCACTGTGCTGGAGAATCTGTGTAGGTGTCCGAGTGTTCGAACCCTACCGCGTGAGAAATGGTAAGGAAACGTTGTATTTACATATCTGCCACTGTGCAGGAGAATCCGTATAGATGTTTGAGTGTTCGAACCCTAATGCGTGAGAAATGGTCAGTAAATGCCGTATTTACATATCCGCCACTGTACAGGAGAATCCGTATAGGTGTTCGAGTGTTCGAACCCTAACGCGTGAGAAATTGTAAGGAAACGTTGTATTTACATATCTGCCACAGTGCAGGAGAATCCGTGTAGGTGTTCGAGTGTTCGAACACTAAAGCGTGAGAAATGGCAAATAAATGCCGTATTTACATATCTGCCACTGTGCAGCAGAATCCGTATAGGAGTTCGAGTGTTCGAACCCTAATGCGTGAGAAATGGGAAGGAGACGTTGTATTTACATATCTGCCACTGTGCAGTAGAATCCGTATAGGTGTTCGAGTGTTCGAACCCTAATGCGTGAGAAATGGCAAATAAATGCCGTATTTACATATCTGCCACTGTGCAGGAAAATCCGTATAGGTGTTCGAGTGTTCGAACCCTAATGCGTGAGAAATGGTAACGAAACGTTGTATTCACATATCTGCCACTGTGCAGGAGAATCCGTATAGGTGTTCGAGTATTCGAACCCTACTGCGTGAGAAATGGCAAATAAATGTCGTATTTACATATCTGCCACTGTGCAGTAGAATCCGTATAGGTGTTCGAGTGTTCGAACCCTAATGCGTGAGAAATGGTAAGGAAACGTTGTATTTACATATCTGCAACTGTGCAGGAGAATCCGTATAGGTGTTCGAGTGTTCGAACCCAGATGCGTTAGAAATGCTAAGTAAATGCCGTATTTACATATCTGCTACTGTGCAGGAGAATCCGTATAGGTGTTCGAGTGTTCGAACCCTGATGCGTGAGAAATTGTGAGGAAACGTTGTATTTACATATCTGCCACTGTGCAGGAGAATCCGTATAGGTGTTCGAGTGTTCGAACCCTAATGCGTGAGAAATGGTAAGTAAATGTCGTATTTACATATCTGCCACTGTGCAGGAGAATCCGTATAGGAGTTCGAGTGTTCGAACCCTAATGCGTGAGAAATGGTAACGAAACATTGTATTTACATATCTGCCACTGTGCAGGAGAATCCGTATAGGTGTTCGAGTGTTTGAACCCTAATGCGTCAGAAATGGCAAATAAATGCTGTATTTACATATCTGCCACTGTGCAGCAGAATCCGTATAGGTGTTCGAGTGTTCGAACCCTAATGCGTGAGAAATGGTAAGGAAACGTTGTATTTACATATCTACAACTGCGCAGGAGAATCCGTATAGGTGTTCGAGTGTTCGAACCCTAATGCGTGAGAAATGGTAACGAAACGTTGTATTTACATATCTGCCACTGTGCAGGAGAATCCGTATAGGTGTTCGAGTGTTCGAACCCTAATGCGTCAGAAATGGCAAATAAATGCCGTATATACATATCTGCCACTGTGCAGCAGAATCCGTATAGGTGTTCGAGTGTTCGAACCCTAATGCGTGAGAAATGGTAAGGAAACGTTGTATTTACATATCTACCACTGCGCAGGAGAATCCGTATAGGTGTTCGAGTGTTCGAACCCTAATGCGTGAGAAATGGTAAGTAAACGCCGTATCTACATATCTGCCACTGTGCAGGAGAATCCGTATAGGTGTTCGAGTCTTCGAACCCTAATGCGTGAGAAATGGTAAATAAATGCCGTATTTACATATCTGCCATTATGCAGGAGAATCCAAATAGGTGTTCGAGTGTTCGAACCCTAATGCGTGAGAAATGGTAAGGAAACGTTGTATTTACATATCTGCCACTGTGCAGGAGAATCCGTATAGGTGTTCGAGTGTTCGAACCCTAATGCGTAAGAAATGGTAAGGAAACGTTGTATTTACATATCTGCCACAGTGCAGGAGAATCCGTATAGGTGTTCGAGTGTTCGAACCCTAATGCGTGAGAAATGGCAAATAAATGCCGTATATACATATCTGCCACTGTGCAGCAGAATCCGTATAGGTGTTCGAGTGTTCGAACCCTAATGCGTGAGAAATGGTAAGTAAATGTCGTATTTACATATCTGCCACTGTGCAGGAGAATCCGTATAGGTGTTCGAGTGTTCGAACCCTAATGCGTGAGAAATGGTAAGGAAACGTTGTATTCACATATCTGCCACTGTGCAGGAGAATCCGTATAGGTGTTCGAGTGTTCGAACCCTAATGCGAGAGAAATGGCAAATAAATGCCGTATTTACATATCTGCCACTGTGCAGGAGAATCCGTATAGGTGTTCGAGTGTTCGAACCTAATGCGTGAGAAATGGTAAGGAAACGTTGTATTTACATATCTGCAACTGTGCAGGAGAATCCGTATAGGTGTTCTTCGAGTGTTCGAACCCTGATGCGTTAGAAATGGTAAGTAAATGCCGTATTTACATATCTGCTACTGTGCAGGAGAATCCATTTAGGTGTTCGAGAGTTCGAACCCTAATGCGTGAGAAATGGTAAGGAAACGTTGTATTTACATATCTGCCACTGTGCAGGAGAATCCGTATAGGTGTTCGAGTGTTCGAACCCTAATGCGTGAGAAATGGTAAGTAAATGTCGTATTTACATATCTGCCACTGTGCAGGAGAATCCGTATAAGGTGTACGAGTGTTCGAACCCTAATGCGTGAGAAATGGTAACGAAACGTTGTATTTACATCTCTGCCACTGTGCAGGAGAATCCGTATAGGTGTTCGAGTGTTCGAACCCTAATGCGTCAGAAATGGCAAATAAATCCCGTATTTACATATCTGCCACTGTGCAGGAGAATCCGTGTAGGTGTTCGAGTGTTCGAACCCTAATGCGTGAGAAATGGTAAGGAAACGTTGTATTTACATATCTACAACTGCGCAGGAGAATCCGTATAGGTGTTCGAGTGTTCGAACCCTAATGCGTGAGAAATGGTAACGAAACGTTGTATTTACATATCTGCCACTGTGCAGGAGAATCCGTATAGGTGTTCGAGTGTTCGAACCCTAATGCGTGAGAAATGGTAAGTAAACGCCGTATCTACATATCTGCCACTGTGCAGGAGAATCCGTATAGGTGTTCGAGTCTTCGAACCCTAATGCAGTGAGAAATGGTAAATAAATGCCGTATTTACATATCTGCCATTATGCAGGAGAATCCAAATAGGTGTTTCGAGTGTTCGAACCCTAATGCGTGAGAAATGGTAAGGAAACGTTGTATTTACATATCTGCCACTGTGCAGGAGAATCCGTATAGGTGTTCGAGTGTTCGAACCCTAATGCGTGAGAAATGGTAAGGAAACGTGTATTTACATATCTGCCACAGTGCAGGAGAATCCGTATAGGTGTTCGAGTGTTCGAACCCTAATGCGTGAGAAATGGCAAATAAATGCCGTATATACATATCTGCCACTGTGCAGCAGAATCCGTATAGGTGTTCGAGTGTTCGAACCCTAATGCGTGAGAAATGGTAAGTAAATGTCGTATTTACATATCTGCCACTGTGCAGGGGAATCCGTATAGGTGTTCGAGTGTTCGAACCCTAATGCGTGAGAAATGGTAAGGAAACGTTGCATTCACATATCTGCCACTGTGCAGGAGAATCCGTATAGGTGTTCTAGTGTTCGAACCCTAATGCGTGAGAAATGGCAAATAAATGCCGTATTTACATATCTGCCACTGTGCAGGAGAATCCGTATAGGTGTTCGAGTGTTCGAACCCTAATGCGTGAGAAATGGTAAGGAAACGTTGTATTTACATATCTGCAACTGTGCAGGAGAATCCGTATAGGTGTTCGAGTGTTCGAACCCTGATGCGTTAGAAATGGTAAGTAAATGCCGTATTTACATATCTGCTACTGTGCAGGAGAATCCATTTAGGTGTTCGAGAGTTCGAACCTAATGCGTGAGAAATGGTAAGGAAACGTTGTATTTACATATCTGCCACTGTGCAGGAGAATCCGTATAGGTGTTCGAGTGTTCGAACCCTAATGCGTGAGAAATGGTAAGGAAACGTTGTATTTACATATCTGCAACTGTGCAGGAGAATCCGTATAGGTCTTCGAGTGTTCGAACCCTGATGCGTTAGAAATGGTAAGTAAATGCCGTATTTACATATCTGCTACTGTGCAGGAGAATCCATTTAGGTGTTCGAGAGTTCGAACCCTAATGCGTGAGAAATGGTAAGGAAACGTTGTATTTACATATCTGCCACTGTGCAGGAGAATCCGTATAGGTGTTCGAGTGTTCGAACCCTAATGCGTGAGAAATGGTAAGTAAATGTCGTATTTACATATCTGCCACTGTGCAGGAGAATCCGTATAGGTGTTCGAGTGTTCGAACCCTAATGCGTGAGAAATGGTAACGAAACGTTGTATTTACATCTCTGCCACTGTGCAGGGAGAATCCGTATAGGTGTTCGAGTGTTCGAACCGTAATGCGTGAGAAATGGTAAGCAAATGTCGTATTTATATATCTGCCACTGTGCAGGAGAATCCGTATAGGTGTTCGAAGTGTTCGAACCCTAATGCTGTGAGAAATGGTAAGGAAACGTTGTATTTACATATCTGCCACAGTGCAGGAGAATCCGTATAGGTGTTCGAGTGTTCGAACCCTAATGCGTCAGAAATGGCAAATAATCCCGTATTTACATATCTGCCACTGTGCAGGAGAATCCGTATAGGTGTTCGAGTGTTCGAACCCGAATGCGTGAGAAATGGTAAGGAAACGTTGTATTTACATATCTACAACTGCGCAGGAGAATCCGTATAGGTGTTCGAAGTGTTCGAACCCTAATGCGTGAGAAATGGTAACGAAACGTTGTATTTACATATCTGCCACTGTGCAGGAGAATCCGTATAGGTGTTCGAGTGTTCGAACCCTAATGCGTGAGAAATGGCAAATAAATGCCGTATTTACATATATGCCACTGTGCAGGAGAATCCGTATAGGTGTTCGAGTGTTCGAACCCTAATGCTTGAGAAATGGTAAGGAAACGTTGTATTTACATATCTGCAACTGTGCAGGAGAATCCGTATAGGTGTTCGAGTGTTCGAACCCCTGATGCGTTAGAATTGGTAAGTAAGTGCCGTATTTACATATCTGCTACTGTGCAGGAGAATCCGTATAGGTGTTCGAGTGTTCGAACCCTAATGCGTGAGAAATTGTGAGGAAACGTTGTATTTGCATATCTGCCACTGTGCAGGAGAATCCGTATAGGTGTTCGAGTGTTCGAACCCTAATGCGTGAGAAATGGTAAGTAAATGTCGTATTTACATATCTGCCACTGTGCAGGAGAATCCGTATAGGTGTTCGAGTGTTCGAACCCTAATGCGTGAGAAATGGTAAGGAAACGTTGTATTTACATATCTGCCACAGTGCAGGAGAATCCGTATAGGTGTTCGAGTGTTCGAACCCTAATGCGTGAGAAATGGCAAATAAATGCCGTATATACATATCTGCCACTGTGCAGCAGAATCCGTATAGGTGTTCGAGTGTTCGAACCCTAATGCGTGAGAAATGGTAAGTAAATGTCGTATTTACATATCTGCCACTGTGCAGGAAAATCCGTATAGGTGTTCGAGTGTTCGAACCCTAATGCGTGAGAAATGGTAAGGAAACGTTGTATTCACATATCTGCCACTGTGCAGGAGAATCCGTATAGGTGTTCGAGTGTTCGAACCCTAATGCATGAGAAATGGCAAATAAATGCCTTATTTACATATTTGCCACTGTGGCAGGAGAATCCGTATAGGTGTTCGAGTGTTCGAACCCTAATGCGTGAGAAATGGTAAGGAAACGTTGTATTTACATATCTGCAACTGTGCAGGAGAATCGTATAGGTGTTCGAGTGTTCGAACCCTGATGCGTTAGAAATGGTAAGTAAATGCCGTATTTACATATCTGCTACTGTTGCAGGAGAATCCGTATAGGTGTTCGAGTGTTCGAACCCTAATGCGTGAGAAATGGTAAGGAAACGTTGTATTTACATATCTGCCACTGTGCAGGAGAATCCGTATAGGTGTTCGAGTGTTCGAACCCTAGTGCGTGAGAAAATGGTAAGTAAATGTCGTATTTACATATCT
Organism: Camellia granthamiana; assembly: GCA_036172215.1. Lineage (NCBI taxonomy): Eukaryota > Viridiplantae > Streptophyta > Magnoliopsida > Ericales > Theaceae > Camellia > Camellia granthamiana. The sequence continues at coordinate 203,356 of JAXFYN010000494.1, forward strand.
GCCACTGTGCAGGAGAATCCGTATAGGTGTTCGAGTGTTCGAACCCTAATGCGTGAGAAATGGTAACGAAACGTTGTATTTACATCTCTGCCACTGTGCAGGAGAATCCGTATAGGTGTTCGAGTGTTCGAACCCTAATGCGTCAGAAATGGCAAATAAATCCCATATTTACATATCTGCCACTGTGCAGCGGAATCCGTGTAGGTGTTCGAGTGTTCGAACCCTAATGCGTGAGAAATGGTAAGGAAACGTTGTATTTACATATCTGCAACTGTGCAGGAGAATCCGTATAGGTGTTCGAGTGTTCGAACCCTGATGCGTTAGAAATGGTAAGTAAGTGCCGTATTTACATATCTGCTACTGTGCAGGAGAATCCGTATAGGTGTTTCGAGTGTTCGAACCCTAATGCGTGAGAAATTGTGAGGAAACGTTGTATTTACATATCTGCCACTGTGCAGGAGAATCCTGTTATAGGTGTTCGAGTGTTCGAACCCTAATGCGTGAGAAATGGTAAGTAAATGTCGTATTTACATATCTGCCACTGTGCAGGAGAATCCGTATAGGTGTTCGAGTGTTCGAACCCTAATGCGTGAGAAATGGTAAGGAAACGTTGTATTTACATATCTGCAACTGTGCAGGAGAATCCGTATAGGTGTTCGAGTGTTCG